>BSSO01000715.1:0-29595 GCA_030267885.1 Mesembryanthemum crystallinum
AATATAGTTATGTTAAGGTAAGTAGGGGACTTGATTTTGGGAGTTTTGTTAAGGTAAATGGGGGACAGAGGGAGTATGTTTTTAATACTTTAAATTGGGTAAATTCATATTTACATATGAAAAAAAGCACTCCGATCAGATAATATCCAATCGTGGACTATATTTGTTACCATCCCTCGTATAGGGACCGTTTTGGTCCAATTCCAAAGGTCAGATTATTCATGTCCAATGACCCATACTTGGGATTAATTGCGTCTATCTGATGCTACAACCTAAAAGTTTTGTGAATGATAATCTTGAGATTTGATTTCCTTGAGGAAGGAGCTAGGAGAAATTTGGGAGTTAGGTGTAGGCTTGACATGACAAGGAATTGGATCGAAAGGAGATCCTCAACCTACCAAAAGGAACAATAGCTTAAGAAACATAGGGGCTTAGATGAGATTATAAAAAGCAAATGTCCTCATTAGATTCTTTAATGGGTGTAAGTCTTACTATTTACTTTTTCTTATAGTTGTTAGCTAGCTTAGCCCTTCAATTGCTAGTAGTTAGTGCCTTGTTTACACCTGCTAGCTCCAGTCAGTCCCATTTCCTTTATTTGCGGCCTAAACATCTTCTTAATTAATATTTTGGTGCCAAAGAATGTCTCTTCACATATGGCAGCTCAACATTATGGGACATTGGTCAAATTTCATTCAAAATGATTCACTGTGATTAATTATCTAAATATCCATCATCTCCACAGGTAAATTATATACCTATTAATCCATCCTATCCATAGTTTCCACTCTCAATCAAAACATTAACCAGCAGAAAGTACAACTTATAACCTAACAAATAGTCTAACTAAAATCAGACCACCCAAAATCCCAGTTTAAACTTTCTTTAATATATCCATCATACAACTTCCCCTTATAACTAGTACCCTTAATCAGTAGTAGTATACCAAAATGCAACAACTTACAACCTAACAAAACAATCCAACACATCAAACCACCCAGAATACAATTACATAAAAAGCCCGCAATAACTGAAAATGACACGTACAGTTGCAAACCCTAGATGAATTTCAGTACAAGTGTAGAACAATGGGGGGCAGTTTAAAATGAAGAAGAAAACCATACCATAGTGACAACGCCGCGCTTAGGGCGAGAGGAAGATGAGGTGGCCGGATTAAGAGATTGTGGTCGGATTTTGTGGCCGGAAAAGTCACCGGCGACGCTGCCGCCGACGAAAGGGGAGATGAAATTGGAGGAGAGAGAAGCTCGGAGAGATGAGGAGGAAGAAGAAGAAGAAGAGGGTCGTGTTGAGGTGCAACTGGTTGGCTTGGAGTGAATTGGGGGAGATGCTGAGAACATGCGGGTACTGAGGATAGAGTGAGTAGACGCCATTGTTGCCATAGAAGAGCAGGAGAGAGAAAAAAACTCTCCGGTGTTGGGAGTTTTTGGAAATGAATCGAAGTGAGAAGATAGAGCCTCAAGGCGGCTAAAGATCCGACCCAACAAAGTTAACGGTTGTATTTTTTGTTATTTGGTTTGCCTACGAGGCTTTATGTCCATCATATGGCCCAAATAAAATTACACAAGTATCATGCGCCACTAATATACTCCATCCGTTCTACAAACAAGGTGACGCTTGGTAATTCACAACTTAGTATTAGCCTGCCTTATTTATAGAGCCACCTCATACGGGACAAACTGATAAAATTATTACTAATATTTTATCTTGTTGGATAGGTTTCAGATGACTAATCTAACCAATATCTGATAAGACTGAAAATCTTTAGCGAATTTTCTCCTACCTTCCCGAACCCAATAAATTGGTGGCCTTTTACTTCTCAATACATTGGGAAAGTGAGGCCTTCAGGATTCAAATTCTAATGATGTTGATAAAAGTGGCCACTAGAACGCAAAACAAATTTTGCTTCTTATTTCTTTCTTTTCTCTTTAAAAGGCTAATTTTTAAATAGAATGGATAAATTTGGACCGGCCTACCTCATCCTTACGGATCTACACAACCTCACCAGTTGCTTATAGCCCTATGGCTTGTTGAGATTATTCACCCTTTTCATTGTCGTCGGTACGAACCTTCATCTTCTACAAGGGCTTCGAAGTTTTAGGACCCATTTACCCGCTTCGATTCTCTATAATTTTAACTCTATTTGACAAAATTTGAGTTGAAAGAGGAAATCAAAATATAAGGGAACCCTACAAAACCGACTAGAAAAGAGGTTGAAACGAGCTTAATATAGGCTAAAAATGGCTAAAAGAGCTGGAAAAGGACAAAAGAAAGGGGCGATGATTGGGGGAAAATTAGGGTTCTATTAGGAAAATGGTTCAGATTTCTAAAGAGATAGGCTATGTCCTCTCTACAAGAGACATTATATTTGTTTAAAAGGAACCAACTATCCACTTATATTTCAAAGCATTCTAAAACGAGTAGATATTAACAAAAAAAGGGTAAATTTTAGTAAGGTATACTGAGGTTTGGCTAAAATACAGATATGTATACTGAAATTTGAGAAATTACATTGAGGTATACTCTGATGAGATTCCGGCTAGAAAATGCTAACATGTCATTTTGTTTAAATTTTTAACTCAACGTACCATATGTATGATGATATTACCCTCAATATACTTTATTGAAACTTATACCAAATAGTATATTTAGCCTCTAATTTTTGTCAGAAAAGTGCAATACTTATGTTCTAATGATGTAGTTTGTCCTTTTTGGTTAGTTGTGTTTTATTTTCTTTCTCGTTTTTTTTATCTCAACATTTTAAAAGGAAAATGTCATGCCATTTTTTAGGGAGTCGAAGTGTTTCGTTCATCGGATTTTTGATATGCAATAAGCTTTCTATATTTAATATTATTCCTCAAACATCAGTATACATATATGTATTTAGACCAAATCTCAATATAACTTACAAAATATCCCACTAAAACTATGCACATAAGCTCTTTAACTTAATCTTTTTAGTACTACTTTGAGATAAGTAGGTCATACCAAATTTATACTAGAACATTTTAACTCAACTCACACATGTACCAAACACATATGAAAGCACATTAATTACCAACCCATCCCCACTCTTGAAAAATGAAATTGTTGGCACTTGGCATGTCCAAAACAAATACTTACAAAGTTGAGAAGGACAAAGGCTCCATTGAAGATGAGCCCCCAATAGTCCTTTGTTTTCTTTCCAAACCCATGCTCAGCTCTACAATGAAATCCCAACCCATCCTTCTATGAAAAACCACTTCAAATCCTCAGTCTCTCCCCCTCTCACCTCAATCACTCCACTATGACAATGGCCTTACTATCTTCTTCTTCTCCAACCCCAACTCACCTCCCCAATCTTTCTCCTTCCTCTTCAAAATCCCACCTTACCCACAAACCTTATCTTCTTGTTCTTCCTCACAGCAGAACCAAGAAAACCCATCTCTCTATTTCCCACATTAGAGCTACTACTGATAATGGAGCTGGGGTTGTGAACTCTTCTGCTACTGTTACTGAAGAGAAGGTTCCAGAAACCCCAGTGGCAGAAGAATCAAAACCCCAGAAATTGGAGAAAAATGAGGATGGTGCGGGCCCCACTGAGGCTGTTGAGATGGTGGCTGAGGCTGGTGTGAAGAAATATCAGGAACCCAGATGGGTTAATGGGACCTGGGATTTGAAGCAGTTCCAGAAGGATGGGAAGACTAATTGGGATGCTGTCATTGATGCTGGTTCGATCTTTACTTTGGTGTTCTATAAACATTTCTTTGCAATTTTTTGACTTGTTTTAGTTCACTTTATGCTCTGATTGTTCACAAACAGCCTCTCTTCTTGTTGAGGAGGTAAGATCCTCATTGAGTTTTGGTGGTTGATGTTTGATGCAGTCTTGAATTTTATCTGTAACACTGAAATTTGCTGCTGGGTTAATGGGTATCATTTTGGTGGAAGTTAGCTTATCTTGTTTGAGTAGCTTCTGCACTTGTTCATGACTTGTGGAGCTTTTTGTTAATTTCATGCTGCATGTTTTATTGGCAAAAAATGATGTGCATTTACATATATGTGATGTTATAGGGTCATGAAGACTTAAGGGTCTGGGGTTTACCAAAACAGCTGATCAAGGACATCTAATTATACTGTCTCATGATTTTTATCACCCCATTCCGAGTTTACATATATTAATGGTTAATAGCTTATTGTCTTGTTGTGGCAGCCATAGCATTATAGATCGTTTTCCTTTGGCTTATGCTGCAAATTTCTCATTGTAGTTGGCCGATGTAGGAGTGATAGTTCACCTGGAGAATGTTGATTCTAATACTAACCCGTCATTTATTGTGTAAGAGTAGGAAATATACTGATGTGTGATCTGGTGTCTATTTAGTGGTGCAGGTCCAAAGATAAATGTTTTAGTATGATGTGTTTTTAACCTTGTCTGCAAACACTCATTGTCAGAAGACCCTTTTGCTCTCCATTGATAATTTTTGTTGGTAAGCCTTTTGGTGGTTGCTCACTTGCTTTAGTGCATTTGCTCTTGTAACTTCAAGAGCGTATCCTCTCTAATTGCTCGGTGTTGAAGCCATTGAATTATTGCTATAAGATTTGTGATCTCAAGGAAAGATTCATCTAAGGGGTTATCCTCCTATTAATTATGTCCAATTGGAAGAGCCAGAGTGACTTCTTGCTTGTGCTTATGTAATTTTGCGACTTTCTGCTTCTTTATGGCATGTTTTTTAAAATAACCTTATGATCTCGTTCTTCAACATTAATGAGATGATTTCCAATGTGTTCTTTGGCCAATGCTTTCCAGAGGCGAGGAGAAGGAAGTGGCTGGAAACATACCCAGAATCTACCAGTAATGATGAACCCATAGTTTTCGACACTTCCATCATCCCTTGGTGGGCATGGATTAAGAGATTCCACCTTCCTGAAGCTGAGCTTCTCAATGGTTTGTTTCCATTACGCATTTGCATTATGCACTTGCTTTTATAGCTCTTTGTAACTAACTGACTTCTTCTTTGGCAGGCCGTGCTGCAATGGTCGGTTTCTTCATGGCTTATTTTGTCGATAGCTTGACTGGTGTAGGACTCGTTGATCAAATGGGGAACTTCTTCTGCAAAACTTTGTTATTTGTTGCCGTTCTGGGCGTGCTGCTTGTACGTAAGAACGAAGATGTAGATAACCTAAAGAAGCTTATAGAAGAGACCACTTTCTACGACAAGCAGTGGCAAGCAACATGGCAAGATGAGAGCAAGAAAGATTAGTCCCTTTGGTTATGAGGTTCTTTTGAATATGGTTTTGTTTACAGGATAAGGATAGGCTCATCCAAATTTGTGTCCATGAATTCTATTGTTAGTACATTAGTAATATCATTTCCATGCTTAAGCATCTTAGTTCTACTGAAATGGGAGCATAGGTTGCCATTGCAAACATCATCTTTTGCTATTTAATCGAGCAACCAAAAAGAGAGTGGGAGTATAAAATGACTGGCGCGCAGAACCCATCAATTCCCCCCCCCCCCCCTCTCTCCTTAAGCCAGGAAACTCCACATTGAAGTGGTGCATCATTTTAAACAAGAATATCACACCTTGCTCGGTTACTTCTGAGCTAGATAATATTAGTCGTACTTTTTGAAAAATTTCGGATTTCAACAGTAAGATGATTTGCTGTACAGGATTGCTGGACCACTAAGTCCTAAAAAACAACAAGCTATTAACCACTCGATAAGTTTGGTTGCAAAATCATTACAATTCATAATATTATTCCAACATGGTTGATTAGCAAAAATTGCCTTTTGGAATAGTTTCTTTATTGAGCACTGCTCCAAAAAATCAGACTCTTCAATGTAAAGAAGAATATCAGCAACGTGTAAGCTACTTCTGCAGACGACTTAATCTGCTACAAGTTTTGATTAATATTGGCTAGTTTCATGCAGTTGGTCATAAAGAGCAAGTTCCGAAAACTGGTACTTTTTTTGTCTTGTTTGACGAGAGAATACAAAGAAACAAGAACGCTACAAAAAGGATCAAGACCCTAGTACAGTACTCACATAGGTAGCAATAGGAATCCTAACTACATGCCCCTTGTCTCCCCGGAGCAACAACTCACCAAACCTGTAAGCATTCAACGCATCTGTCGCTTCCAGAATGAGTTTCAGGCGCTTGGTAGCATTTGCATTAATAGTGAAAGTTTGTGGCGATATCTTCACTCTCACGCCCATAGGCTCCATCACAACTACATTGTAGGTCTCCATCTCCTTCCCTACATTAGTCACTACCCTTGTCACTTTCCTCGAGCCCACCAAATTTGAGATTGTCACAGTGGGCATATTCAGGTCTGAACACCAAGATTTTTTTGCATTAGGGCAGCCGACTCCCACGGCCCGCCTGATAGACTCGTCGTCAACCCCTGGGACGGCACACAGAAACTGAATATAATTCCTGAACTTAGAAATAAACACAAGCCCTGGGTCGATTGCCCGAGAAGGGTTGATGGATCCAGCTCCGTAATCAAATGGGGTCGCCACGGATAACTCGTTAGTCTGTTGTGCCATGAGGGGACTGCCAGTTTTGTCTGCCACATCTGCTGTTGTCATCATTGCTGATATTATGGCTGACGGATTCCAATCTGGGTGCTTTTGCTTGATTAATGCGGCAACACCTGCTACATGAGGGGTGGCCATGCTTGTTCCCGACACAAGTGCAAATTTTTGCCCTAAATCAATGAAATAGCTATAGATAATTAGACAAATGGGACAATAAAGTTCCTCTACAACCTATCTGATACCTATCTGATACCTTTTTCACTGATGACCTCAAGGAGTGGCTCCATTCTAATCTCACCTTCTCTAGGAAAATTGACAATCTTCCTTGGCCTTCTCTTATCTCCTTCCTTATTTGGAACATATGGAAAAAGAGAAATAGTATTGTGTTTGATAAACCCATTCTTCCCCCACCCTCATGGCTGAGTAATGTCAAATCCAAAGCTTGGGAGTTTTGGGCTCTTTACAACAAACCAAAGGTGCTTAAACAGCCTAAGGAACAAGTCTTTCTTAAATGGGAACCCCCCCCCAATCTGGTTGGATCAAAATTAATTGTGATGCTAGCTTTGTTGCTCCAACTAAAGTTGCAACCCTAGCTGGTGCTGTCAGGGATTCATGTGGCAGGTGGCAGTTGGGTTTGGTTAAAAGGATAAAATGCCCTGATGCACTAACTGCAGAAGTGCTGGCCATACGGGAAGCACTAAAGGTCATCAAGGACAGGCAGTGGACTAACATTTTACTCCACTCGGACAACCACAAAGCTGTTGAACTTCTTACAAGTGACACAAAACAATTAAATTCTATTGCTAATATCATTATGGATTGTAGGGAAATGATGAAGCACTTGGGGCAGCTGAAGATCCATTTCTGCTATAGAGAGGAGAATGCTCTTGCTCACAATCTTGCCAAATATGCTATGGCCTCACTTGGGACTTCAAACTCTACTGTAATATGTGATAGTGTCCCCCCTCCATGTTTTAAGGTTTTTGAAGAGGACTGTATGGGTATTCCTCGCCCAAGATTGATGATTGCTGGTAGTTAATAGTAATTTATGCCCTTTGATTATCAAAAAAAAAAAAAAAAGTTCCTCTACAACCCGTGTCTTTAAAGTTTGGCCATCTCCGTAGGATAAGGCAATAAAGTAATGAAGCAGAAGGCTAGATTTTTCAATGAATTCTGGCAAGACAAAATTTGCTACAGATGAATATGTACCTTTGACATATTGATCTCCCTCACTGTTAGGACTCCAGGCAGCCCAGATAGAAGATCCTGGAGCCATGACAGTTGGCTTCAGGACATCAGCTGTTTGTAGAAGTGCGTTGTTCACATCAGGCCCTCTTGATGAGTATGATGCCACAATTGGTGGCTGTCCGGTGTATATTGCCTCCCTCCCATCCAAAATCCTGGCTGTTGCAGAAAAACCAACTGCTCTTCCGGATCTATCCCTAAATGTCCTTGAGTTGTAGTACTCCCAGAGAGCCTTTAGAAAAATTGAACACCGCAAGTTTAGCAAGAGAATTAACTAGGATAATGGGACACAAATCTAGTGCAGAAGCTGCTAGCAGAAAAGATGGTAGGAACGACGATATAAACACATCACAAAGAAGTTGAAAAAGGAATGCATGAAAATGAAACATTTAAAACATGCATCAATGTTCTAGTATAACCACACCCAGTGTGGATTCCACTGTTAGTGATGTCTAGGGGGTCAAGATGTATGTGACCTTGCCCCTCCTAAGCATTAGCATTGTCAGAGAGGCTGTGATTTGAAAATCTGCAATGGGTACTTTTCTAGAAAGGAACATTCAGAATCAGGGGAATGGAAAGGATTTGAGAAAGCAAATTCATCTTTTTAATGTCTACAAGATACTCAATCTCAAAGATTATCTCAAGCCGTACCGTAGATGCTTGTATGTTGTTCAAGACAATTCCGGGCACTCCTAAAGTCACGGTGGTACCTTTCACTTCCTCAGAACCTACATCAGGGTCCATTGTCATAATAAATCCAGCAGCTCCTACTTTCCGGACAGTTTCGGCAACTTTCACTATGCTTGCAGATTCAAACTCAAAATCGAAGGTGTATGTGCAGATGATAAGCTTCCCATGAGCAAGGAGCGGAATGAAGGGCTCGGGATTTTGGCAGCTGTCAAGGAGACCGACACTAGCATTCCGCCGACAGACATCAGCAGCAGCAGCCAGTGGAAAAAGCTCTTCTGCTGGGGTTGGAGCTGTAAAATATATAAGCTAATGAGAAACTTAAGATATGAGGTTCCAAATAGCTAAAATCATAAACAAAATGGTCGATGACATGTTACTTACGTGCAAGACCCATGCCAGATAAGCTCTGTCCATTGCCTAGAATGATTGAACCGTTGTACTTGCGATCAGTAACAGAGGCAGCAACAGTTGTAATCCATGGGCTAAAGGAAAGAATTGAACTAGAAGACGGACCACCATTGCCAGCAGCTTGAGTCACAACAATACCAGCTTTAGTAGCAAATAACAACTCCATTTCTAGAACATTGAGAAAAGCAGATGATCCAGGTGGAACACTAGATGGTCCTATAGAGAGGCTTAGAATGTCAACTCCATCTTCCACAGCCTAGACAGGAAATGTAGATCAACTGAATGGGATTGACAGTGAAACTTTAGACAAGAATATACTTGGTTTTCATCTTCATTTCTTTTCTTCCCCCTCAAATTGAGAGGGGAAAGAGAAAAGAAAATAAAAACTCAACCTATTTAGTCACTAAACCTGATCCACAGCAGCTACAACATCCGACATATAGCCTCCAAAAGTATACAGAGCCTTGTAGACAGCAATCCTAATGGAAAAAAATGGTGCATTAGCAACTAAAGCAGTAAAGAATTGTAAAATACAGCATTCTCTCATAAAATTCCAATAAACAAAATTTGAAGATTCTGATGACAATACACATGAGCAAATATAAAGTCCTAATACTATGTTTGAATGTCATACCTAGCTCCTGGAGCCATGCCACTTGCATACCCATAGTTGAAGCCATTAACAGTAACGGGTACTGCATGGTTACCAGCAGCCGTTGATGCTGTATGGCTATCAGATATCACCATTTTGACAGCAAACAGAACAAAAGGTAAGTTCATATAAATTACCACATACGACAATAGAGATCTAACCAAGCATGCAATATGATGACGACATACGGCCCAAAACAACGCTAAAATTACCACTCAAGTTCAAAAGACACTGGCATGTTGGAATATGACTTGCCTTCCATGACCATCAGCATCATATGGAGAAGCAAAATCACGGGTAGCATTAAAATCACCGGCCGCAATTGCTGCACGAGCAAAATACTGTGCCCCAACTATCTTGCCATTACATGCAGTAGGAAGGAACATCTCACCGGTGGTACATTTTCCTCTAAACTTGGTAGCATAATCATATGTGGCTCCACTGGTTTTGAAGGATGGTAGATCAGCAAAGCTTGGGTGGTCAGGATTAATCCCCGTGTCAATCATGCCTATCACTATTCCTTCACCAGAACTCCTAGCACCACCTAATTCTGGCCAGACACCCTCAGGAATTCCCAAATAATCAGGTGTATGAGTTGTCAATTTCTCCACTTTTATATCTTCATGGATAGCCCGAACCCCTGTTGCATTTTGAAGACTTTTAACAACCTGCAAGAGCTGCTTATTGTCACATAAGCTGGAGACTAGATGTCATAAAGACAGATCAACTCAGAACAAGCTGGTTACATGAAAATCCTTAGTTAATTAGAAAAACAATACACACGTCATAATTTGATATACCTTTTTGGAAGTGACATGGATTGCAAATCCATTAAGCAAATGACTGTAGCTGTAGAGTTTGGTGTATGTCCCTGATTTCAGCAGGGACTCTAAAAACACATCATGCTTTGCCCCTATCATCTCTTTGTGCACTATTATATCATTGTAGTTCCTGCAAAAAAGGTTGCACAGCAAGCTACATTTGAACAAAAGCATACACAATCAATGGAGCCAAGAGATATTTTGATACCAAATGAGAGAGAGAGAGAGGGCATCTGAAGTTCTCATGATATTATCACCTAGAGTGGCCTTGATCAGTTCTTGAGACATAGGAATCATCCTCCATGAGAACCATAAAGACTTTACCATGTACCATGAAGGCATTCCACATGCGACTGCAACTGATCAAAAAGAACAAAACCAGTAGAAGTCGCATTTCAATGTGTATAGGTGATTGTGAAGAATCAAGAATGATGTATAATTTGTGCAAAAGAACGGTACTTTTAGTTGGAGTTAGAGGGAGCCCATTCTAGCCTGAGTGGAAGTTGGGTGAGATCTATCTAAGACTAATCCCCATTTTTTTTATAGTTCATAAAGAGAATAATTGCTCTCCTGCATCAGATTCATCAATTAGGTAAGCAGGGAGGATGCACATGCTTGCCTGTAGCAACATCATTCATTCCCGATGAATCTAAATTGCATGCATCAGAACCATCCATACATTTCTCATTTCTCACCCACTTCATCTCTCCCCCATTCCACACTTATAACCATGTATAAATGGTTATCCAGTTGGGACACATGAGGGAAGAAGAAATGTTTTTTACGTGTCTACAGGTAGTCTCAAAACCTTTGCTTAAGGAACTGTTCAATGAACTACTCATATTGCATCAAACCCTTCCTCATTTCATAACCATTGTCGACCTATCTTCCTACCTATCAGCTGGGCCAGATTGAATGACAAACTAAACATCGCAAAAAGTGAGAATATATGCACTCTTCAAACACCACGAAGTACTCAGGTGTCCTTGTCATAATAAACAAGCGAAGAGCCATTATAGTGTTTCAAATGCACTGACAGAAGCATAATGAGCCACAAAAACTATTATTGAAGTGCGAAACAGAAATGAACTTTACTGCGACCATCCATAGGAGATATGACTTTAATATGCATCGTAAGAGTAAAAGAGAAATTGGAATAAACAGAAGCAGTCTCCAAGAAAATTAACAAAATTCTATTTAATGGCTGCATAATCCAACCCAAATGCTAAAACTCAAAAGTTACAACTTACATGCAATCAGAGATGATGACTAGTTGGCATTGATTTCCATGGTTTTAACAAAAGGTGAACATACAGGATTATAAGAAGCATTAGTCATTAATGGCAGATAAATGGGGGGGAAAATTATGTTTATAGGATGCAGATGACAATAAATATCAGAAAGCAAGCACATTTTAAGATGATTAAGCTTCAATCTCAAACTGGATCTTCTTGACATGCCAAGAGATAGGTCTAGCTCAATCTCTGCTGTCGAGTATACTCCCAGATAGCAATTGCACCACTGACGTGAACATTGAGTGACCTAACAACTCCCAACTGTGGGATCTCAATACAGGCATCCAAAAGATGGATTATATCTGCAGGTATACCCTCCTTTTCACGCCCAAGAACAAGAACCTGCAAGACACAACTGACCTTATATATGTAGAACAAGATTACATATTTAGAAATGCCATGTGTCAGATAATTATTTAATGCAAATGCAAGTAGCAAAAAAGAACAGCTTGAGATTGTTCATAGAGCTTGAGTATTGAAACACGTAATTATTATCACTCAAAAAAGCCAATAATTAGAGGAAGACCAATAAACAAAGCATTGGTTTATGGATAAAATTTCAAAAACCCCCACACAACAACCAGATGAAATTGTCATAGCCAACAGATATTTACCGTTCTCTGGGGGAAGCTATACTTGTCCAGGGGTATGCTATTTGCAGTTTGCTCCAATCCCAAAATTGAGAAACCTTCTCGCTTCTTCCTCTCCAAAAAACTTTTGACACTGTTTACAGGCACCTCTATGATGGGAACCCACTTCTCAGCAGTCACACTGACAACATAAGATGAATGAGTCAAAGCAATTTTAAGCCAAAAAGGTGAAAGAACATCTAAGATCAATTCAAATGAACTATCATATTTATAGCTTTGAAAAAATCCCAGAAAAGGAAGTTTAAACCATTAAACTGAAGGATAATTTCAAGGGTGAAGCAAAGGAACTAACTGAAGAGAATGGATGTTAGATAAGAACTAAAAAGACAAGAAAACACTGCAGATATGCTGCAGCAGCAAATGTCTAGTAATATGACAGTTCTTCCTTCCACAACTTGATGTTCGAATAATACCAACTAACTCGGAACATTTCGTGATTAATGCAGTTATAACTCGTAGAAAATTACATATGGAAATTTACAGAATCAGCTTCACCATTTAGGATTGCCCAATTGTTTCCGTTTGAAAGTTGCTTATCTATTCAAGTATCATATCAAAGTGTCAACTGTATGTGTTTATGTATCTATGCATGACACTTTCCAATGAGTCTGTAATTTAGATACTGAGTGCTTTGAAGTTTTAAAGTCCCAGATAAAGACAAACGCCAGATGGGCCACAAATAGATGACAAACTTTGCATAGAGAATGCTTAAGCAAAACCTTATCAACTGGAACTGTTTATCTTGTAGGACAGTAGCATCTGCTATGGCTAAGCCACTTGCTCTAAACACCTGCTAGAAGGAAACCAAAGCCATTGATTGACAATGACCAAATAATATTAGAAAAATGTGAGAAATAAGAGGGAACAGGAATAAGAGATGTGAGACAAGGAAACAAATTGAAGAAAATAGAATATCTCAAGCTGCAGCGCCAAAATTGACTTTATGATTTGACAACACCTCACAAATCCTTGCCATTGATTGTCAATGATGAAACATGTCACATGTCAGACATAAGAGGGAGTAGGGGAAAGATATGTAGGGCGAGATGGCCAGATGGGAAAATATGAAGCAAATAATACATTTAAATCAGTAACGCCAACTGCATGGTTCAGCAACGCACCTCACAAGTCCTCGCCAGCCCAGCAAGGTTAGGTATACGATCAAGTAGAGATGCGACAAGTATTAATTGCTGTCTGTTTGCCTTCATTGTTTCCATATTTATGATTCTTGACTGCAGTGTTTGCTCGAGAAGCTGGTCTTCCTTTTCCATCTCTGCCAAATTGAAGACAAGGTTTACAGAAGAAAGTAAAATTGGCAACTGGAAAGTAAGCAGTTGTAACACTTGTACATATGCCTACAATTTGTCATTGGCCTTCCCATTCCATCAAAGATAGCTGGTAATAACTTAAAAAGATATTAAAAAAGAGCAGAAAATGAAGCAGTTCTAGTTCTTAAGTGTTTGTGTACAGTAAAGGGAGAGACAGAGAGAGAAGGGGGTGATGCGGGAGCACTCATCATAGCTCAAGATGATCCACCAAAGAGCTCCACTTGTTTTACTGGAGGTCCAAACTCAAGCCCGTTCGCTAATATGGTCACATGGGTGGCCAACGAGGAGATGGGTCCTTGATTCAAACCCATTAGTTATCTTTATTACTTTCATTTATTTGATTTTCCAATTATAAGAAATATGTTTTAGGATTATTATTAAATGCAATGTAATTTAGATAGGATGATTTATAAAGCCTCAGGATTATTAAATAGTAGGGAAGATGAAGCGTCAAGGCCCAGAAGCACGCCCGTGCCAGCCAGCAATGCGCACAACAGGCCTAGGCCTCGTGCCCGGTTACCGAGCAGCCCCAGTGTCACCAATGTGGGCCAGCCTGGGCCCCGTGCCCTGTACCCAGACATCCATGCCCGGTTGTGTCCGGCTTGGAGTGGAGCGCAAGGAACCGTGTTCCTTGGACACGGTTTGCCTAGTTTTAGGAAAGTTTCTAGTTTCCTTCAATTTAGGAAGTTAATTCTATCTTTTGGGATTATTTCCTTAATTTTAGGAATTAGTTTATTTCCAGCTTTTTTAGGCATATTATTAAGAATTATAGTTAGAGTTTGATTAGAATTCCTAGTACAACTTCTATGTTAATTTTGCCCATTTAAAGGCCCCTTATTATTCAATAAAACATAGAATGTTGATAATTAAATTGAGAGTATTCTTTTGAGCTTTGGTTAGAGACTGTGTGACTCTAATTAAATCTTTTTGGGTTATAGTGTGTTCCCAAGCCCCTCTAGTTGCTACTGTAATTTTGGTATTTTAATTACATCGTGGGGTGTATAATACTATAAAGGGAGGAGGGGAGAACAAGGCTGTTTGTATGTACTCCCTCCATCTGGAATACTTGTCACATTGATTCTTACCCTCAAATATAAGATTTAGCCAGTATATTTCCCTTCTCTTAGAAACACAGGAGAAACTTATTGCTAACTTCAAAATGCAACTAATTTTGGTGCTCTAGACCCCACCTAGCAAGACTCACAAGCTAAGCCACCCTTTTTCAAATATATACTTAACTTAGTTAACTAGAATTTAAGTTCTATTAAAATGTTACAGTAAACTAACATAGCATCGAAAGATAAGTGTTCAAGTAAGTTAATTTGGGAAAAATTATCAGTAAAGTTGGTGTGAGTGGTTTAGCGCACTCACCCCTTAAGCAAGGTTGTAGGTTTGTTTCTTGTGAATGGAGACATTACTTGTAGAAGTACTTTACCACTTCGAGAGCCGACCTGGTTGTGAGCAATACAGTTATGACTCAATGGGTTTAAGGATATCTGTGGTTCAAACAAAAAATGTAGGGAAAGGTAATGAACTTTTGTTTCCTTAGTAATTGTGGACTATTGGGATGAGGTTGTTTGTGATATTTGAGAAGTATTGGGTTTGTTCTATCTTCCAAGTTAGCTATAGAGTTAAATGCTTGCAGTGATCTTGCTAAGTGGATGGAGCAAAATGACGGAACTTTTCAGAATTTCTTATGGGAGCACAACTTCTGGGATAAAGTTTCCTTTGTGTCGTTACGAATTTTTGCTCATAGTCTTTCCCAATGTTTCCCTATCAGATTTACATAGGGAATGGGAGAACGTTGGTTTTGATTATGCTTGTGGAAGACACTGGTCCTCATACTTGTAATGTTTTATGTTGGTGTAAATATAAGTTTACTTTCGGTAAGAACACAAGCACAAGAGAGACACAAAGAAATACAGGGAAGATGCCCCTAAAGCCCGGAAATTGCTAGGCAAGTTCCTCCTCTTTAACTTATTTAAGAAGCCATGTGCCGTTCATCCATAAGAGTGTACATGAGGAGTCTTCCTATACTCACCAAGTGTAGGTAGCATTGCTTGAGAAGGCTAGGATGCTTGTAACCTCATGGATGAGCTGGGGGTATGTCCAAGCCACCATCTAAGGTTGATATGGAGTCATGTAAGGGAGCTCAGTGAGAGAGAGATACCGAGTTCATTCAGCCGGATCTCCGGTAAGGGTGAGTTGCACAGAGGCCATGTGCGGAAACCACATTGAAAGATGAAATTGAGATAGAGATTGTGAGATCGTCTTGGTATTCTCCTTGTTCTGAATGTCCTCTTATAAAAGAGCGTGTATTTGTGTTGCTAGAGTTTATAGTAATATGTTTGGATCACACCGTCAATACCATAGTTTTTCCTATTCTGGGTTTTCCACATTATATTATCTTGTGTCAATTATATTGTTTGTGCTTTTACTCACAATTTCATTGTCACCAATGTTGCTTCCGTGATCAAATTTCTGAGAATATCTTATGCTTCATTTCTTCCTATATTAGCATGAATAGGGAGAGAACATTCAGAGAATTTGATGTCAATGCAAGCATGCTAAATAAGTACTGTTATTTTCTGAAAATAACACTGTCGGCACAATCATATATTGCATCTCAAGCAATACATACCAGGAAGTGGTTTGAACTCCAGTTGATCCAAGAAGAAACCTGAACTGTTGCTCAACATCTCATGTTTAGAAAATGTGATCTTCTTCTGAAAATCCAATGATATATTACCAGGTGAAGCAAGTAAAACTTGGCCAGGATCTGCTGAGACGTGCACAATGTCTGGATCCTGGGCAATTTTTAAACTCTCATTCTTCAGAGTAACATCATCCTTAGCCATTGAACATCTAAGTTCTTCTCTGACATCCTATAAATTAGAGCATGATGAGACAAGGCCCAGAAAGCAAAAAGTGACTGCAGGTAATTTGCACGACTTACATTCAAGAAATTCGTTACTCGCTCCATGAGGGACATTGGAACACATTCAAATTCCTTATCCTAAAAGTCACAAAAATTGGAATAAGATCAAGAGCAGGTAAAAGGTGTCACAAGATACTTTTATGGGTGACATTTCAAAATATCAAATCTGTCATGCATTTAGTTAATCTCCACCATGCATATAACTAGTGCGAACTACAGAAGAGCTTATATTTACCAATAAAATCATAATCATGCATACAGGAAGTGAACTGATAATAAGCTGAGGCATGATCCAAATTTCAAGGCACGAAGTTCTGAGTTTCTCAAGCATGATCCACAGTAGAAAAAGTCTTATGGTGCTTTTCTCTTTGACGACTTTTCTTTTTTAAGTTCTGTTTTTCATTTTAATTTTTTATTTTTTGTTGTTGTTGCTGTTGTTTTGTTCTTAAAAAAAAAATAAAAAAAAATTGGTTCCATGAAGATGTACTATTGTCATGATGAGAAAAACCTGCTTCTCCATCCAAATAAATTTCCCTGTTGTAATGGTTTCTAAAATTTGTCTGCAACCATTATCTGAAATAGAATAAAAATTCTAACAAGTACAGTATCAAAACAAAGAAAGTGATGATCAATGCTCAAATAAAGTATTCAGAAAGCTTGTAGAATGAAATACTACAGCAATTTCATCCCATAAGAAAGCCATTATGCAATCCTACAGCCAGAGAATATGAGTATCACTTATCAGTATATCAATAATTCAATATATACTTCAACATTTCTCTCAAACATGGAAAGGACTTCTATATATGATTTCCTTATTGTCCTCATAATGTCAATACCTCATTTGACCATATGCATATGAGACACAAGGCCAAACTAAGCCTCTTCTCAGAATCCAAACAACTTCCTCAATACTCAAGCAATGGGAAGAGGTGATTGTTTGTGTCACTCCTCATACACATAACAAAATAGATTGGTGTAATAGCCTTGTTAGGCCTCTTAATTAGCATTATCTAGTTTTGTATTCAAGCTAGATGTGCAAACAAAAGCCATTACCTTTCAAGGAAATTTATGTCGAGACTCCAGTCACAACAGAAATTATTCATTTTGTTCAAATAAAAAGCTTTCAGTCATCCATACTTTCCATTCTAATAAGCTATCTGCTGTGGTCCAACTGGCTAAACCAAGCAACCAGCAAATTGCAAACACAAACACTAGGAGAGAGAAAAGACAATGCACAAGGTGGTTCGGTGATGCAAGGGATTAATGATTAACATCAGTGAAATCATCCACTATATGGTTCCTAAGAGGTTCTGAGGTGTTCGAGTCAGTTACCAACAGAAGACAAACACGAACAGATACAAGTTTGGATCCTCTAGTAGAAGACACGTAAAACAGATGCATGATCCAAGTTCTAGTTTTTAGGCTACCAAAAACACAAAAAAGAACAGATAGAAGTTTGGATCCTCTTACGATTGGCAGAAAGATGCAGGATCCACGTTCCTCATTTGCAAAATGTACACATCTACTTAGCTGCAGACGAAAACTATATCCAATCTAGTGAAAATTAATGAAGTCACACTAACCTCAACACGGTTGGAAAAGATTCCAGCAGGAGTAACAGAGTCATCTGGATTAAAATTATCAAGATACCCTTCCATTGAGGCTCGCAATCTGTAAGTAGTGCACGGAAATAAGGATCAGATCACTTTATGGCCTCTCTCTGTTAAACAATTTGCCTATATCATTTTCAAGAGAAGCAGAAAGTATTACATCACATAGAAACAGAAGTACAACATAGGAGGACACTATGTCCTCCATCAAGAGTCACATTACAAGCTGGCCTAACTTCTATGAACCTCAGCGATTGAAAAATCTCTAAAGAAGTGGCCATGATAGGGAATTTCCAGCGAAGACTCATCCCTTCCAACCAAAACACCACACTATTGCCAACAAAGCAATATATCACAGTGCCCTTCTCTCACATTTTGCCTATTTCATTTACTCTCTGGATGGAGTTTTTTTTTTTTTTTTTTTACCTTTTTTTTCTTTGCATTCATAACATATGCTGATTGGAGGAGTTAGATGAATTGGTTGCTTTGTTAAAATTAGTTGACATTAACAAACACAAGGATTTCTTCAACACCTGACTTCTAGTCCTCATAATACCTCCCTTAGCTCATATGTTTGGAATGCTACGCTCTCATGAAGGCTCATGTTGTTTATTGAACTGTGGTTCTCAATAATGTCAACGCAATTGCCTATGGCAGAGATGGAGGCCTAAAAGGCTATTTGCTAAAATTTGTTGTGTCAAAGGAATGATGAGTCAAATGAACACTTGGTTCTACATTGTTTGTACAAGAAGAAAACGTAGGCGATGTTAATTGAATTCTTGAGGAGTTCAAATTTATTGGCAACATTCCACGATAATAATAGGCATTTGATCCTAAGGACTTGAAGGTTCATTGAAGGTGGCTTACTGTGATTCTTATATATGAAAAAAAAGAAGATGCTTATTGTGATTTGGTGTGTATGAATGAAGCAAAATGATTGGATTTTTCACAGTTTTTCTGTAACTGCTGTTTTGGATAAAATGGTAATATTGAATCACTTTGGGTGTTTGTTTATAGTCTTTCATGGTCCTTCTTTGTCAAATTTACAAAGGAACAGAAGAGCGTCATATTATTGCATTGAGTGGTTTTCTTCAGGACATACTGTCTTCTTTCTTGTCATGTTTTGATTCGTTAATGTAACATTCCTTTTTCTATCTGAAAAATACAAGGGTAAGAAAAATCATCGTGTAGAGACCAAGTGATTTTNGTGCACCCTTACGAAGTGAATTCCTTTTTGTTGTTACAAGAATCGAAATAAAAGATATTATCCATTACAACTAAGTTTAGTAAGGGCACTTTATATATTAATAAAAGGTCAGAATACAACGTAAGAGGACAAGGGGTCCTCACAAGAGAATCTATTTATACAGGAGAATCTCCAAAACCGGTTAACTCCAAAATAAAAAATTTAAGACAAGAATTTAATTTGACGCCAGTAGAAGTTTTTACCACGATAAAACGAACAATTACTTGAAGAACAAATGTGAAAAAGCTCTTCAACATATCATTTAATAGTTAATATCTATGATTGGATTGCTACTAATTAGACCCAAAGATAGCTTTCTGAGAAGGAGATGAATTAGTACAAATAAATGAAAGATGGTACCTCCTACAGTCGGGATTCAGTTTCAAGTATGACTTCAAGTTGCCAAAGCACCTTTTCTCCAAAATGGACCCTGAGTAGCTGGAATCTAATGCAGGCAACATCTTACAACAAACTTGATACACTAGCAACTGGAACAAAAATAAAAATTAAAAATTAAAAATTAGAACGTAGTTATAGGTAATTTGCACTGCCGGGAAAATAAAAGTACCAAAGGAAAGACAACTGTAGCACAAGAAAACCTGAGTAAAACCACGTAAGGTGTGATGATGAGAAGTCAGCAGTGGAATAATAGGGGGAAGCAGTTCATCCAGAAGCCTAGATTGAACCTCTACTTTTGCATGGAGGATGACATTAGCCGCTATAAATACATAGGAGGACAGTGCCTGCATCCAATTCCAAAACTCAGTCACTATTTCTGCATAGCAATTAGCATGATGACCATCATCAAAAAGCTCAAGAAGACATAAGTTTCAACCTTGTCACATGCCACAGCAACTAGAACATCCAGAAAAAGGAATAGGGAATGAGAGATCACAAAAAATTTACCAAATAAAAGTAGTAAAGGTGCGGTCACAAGCAAGCATAATTTAAGCAACCAAATCAACAAGCATCAGCTATGGACAAATCTTGAATGGAAACAGCACAAAGCAAGAGACCAACAATTAATTCACAGATCACTCATTTACCCAAAGAGAGCAACCAGAAAACCCAAGAATTCATCAGAGGAATCCAAATTATTAGAGTCAGATAAGGAGCATATAAATTAACCAGGAAAACTGCAAAGTTGAAGGCTGATAAATCTGTACGACAGATAGATAAAAAAAAAAAAACATTAGAAAACACAAAACCATCAGGGGAAGCAGTGAATAAACATCAGGCATGACAGCATTAGGGCAGTGACTGGAATAAAGAGAAATGAATAATAGAGGAGAAACGACATTGGCAGTGGGAATGCAGAAGGGTGGCCGGACTTCCAGAGAGTTAGAAATAACTCTCACCTTTCTCTAGAAAATTCGATTATGATGGTTCAAAATCTGTACATATTCATGTGTAAAGCCCCAGCTGCTTCTCCTACTGGCGGACAACAATTTGCCCCACAAATCATCACAAACCCGGCTTAACATTCATTTATTAACTGGATTGTTTTATTTTATTTTTTCAAAGTAAAGCCCGCCAATCCCCCTGTACTCATGACAAAGGGAATCCAGAAAAACCCTATGTGCATTTAAGCAATATAGACCAAATTGTCCCTAACTTCATCTCGGACAGATACAAATTCTGGAATATCTGATAGTTCTTATATTACTGCGCACCAAGCAAACTTCTGCATATTTCTTAAAATATGGGCTCCAAAAGAAGGTGCACCCTGATGATATAGGTAGTTACATCATAAGCTCTACTTGACCTTAAAATTCTCGAGTGTAACATCAAATTTTCCCTAATCTTTTCCGGAAGCCTATAGATGTCATTTCGTGAGCTTTTGGGATGGAAGAATTATGATAATAATATATTATTTCATCATTAACATGAAACATGTAAAATATATGAGTTTCAAATTTTACTTTAATATAAAGAGAATCAATTAGTGGCATATATCAATGTAGCTAACTAACCCACCAAAAAAAAAAGGCACCCACATATAAATTTGTATTTGATCCCTCACGTAGCAAAAGAAAGGAACAAAATCCCTTTTGGAGACAACCTTTTGACAACGAATAGAGTTGCTGAAAAGCCAAATACATACCTGAGTTTTCATATCATAATCACATAAAGCAGGAACTAAATGCTTTCCGACCTGACATTAAAATAATATAATCAAATTAGCCAATGAGATTCTTAGTGTCACAAGAAAAACATAAGATTCAAGAAGAAAGAATTAGTACATGGAGGAGCTAAATTTCTCCATCAAAGTAAGAATTTTTAATATAACATTGCACGCCAGATGCCTTGCAATAAAAGTAAATTTACTGGAGAGCCACAGCAGCTTGAATCCATATCGACAAAGAAAACCACCCATTACAAACAGAAACTCAATGCTGAGCATTATTCCAACCGTTAATTGATGTTAATATTTTTCTGAAGTCAAAAGCACAGGAAAATGATAAAGAAAGCACTTCTCCAAAAAAAAATAAAAAAATTGCCACTCACTCAGTCACTCCACCACATATCTCTTACAAGTGCTTCTCGCTTTAATTCAAACAAATGGCAACGGAATTGGGGAAGGATAAGATTCTCAATTAGGTCACTACTCCGTCTCTGTTCATGTATAGAGATTGATCATGTATCTCTAAAGGTATATCTCTGTCAATAATTGCTGATTGAATAAATTGTGATCTATGTTGATTGTCATGGGGAAATAGAAAAGCGAAAATGGGGCAATTTGAAACACCGCTTCACAAAATTTAAGAGTGTGGGGACGGATCTTGAGTTGTGATATTTCAGCTATCAAAATTCATGTCTACTCCAGATTTTGTATCTTCCTCTCACAAAAATGAGAGCACACTGATAAGCATAGAAATAGGAGAATACACAGTGACCTATAATGTAGACATAGGCATACCAAGAAAGGAAATTTAAGGCAAATATGTATTGCAAAGGTTTCCAGGTACTGTCGAACAGCAGGCAAGTTGTTCCTCTGCAAGAAATGCAATATGCAACTTATTAGTCAACATAAGACTTGGCAAGCATAAAAGATCAAAATTTAGTTTTCAACCAATACAAGAGAAAGGAACCAAGTATAAATCAAGAAATTGCAGAATCGATTCCTTCTCCAACCAGAAATTCATTTGGAGGCGATGCAAACACCACGGCGAATTGACTTACTACAACCTAAACGAACCACCTTTTTGGCAACCATAGAATTATCCCATTTGGATAACCTAATTCTCCATCAACCTACATGACAACTACAAACAGCTGATTCATACACAATTACACATAACCCATATGCAATGAATGAGAACATTGATGTAAAATTTGCCATCTATCACACGATATAAATCTATAAGCAGAAAACATTAGGTTCTATTCAGTACTATATAATCTTTTCTGCTTATAGATTTATGTTGAATCCTGTAGTTCAAAAACAGCAAATATGAGATGGATTAACTAAATACCACCGAAAATATGCACAAAATTAAATTATAGTATACAGGCTACTATCTCAGCGTAGCTATGTCTTTGTTCTTAGCGAGGAAAAGAAAAAGGAAGCAAGCTCATATCCCTACTCTGTCCTTTCAAAGTGGTCCTGACATGATTCAGTTCAAGTCCACTCTTCCACGGAGAATCAGAAACATTTTGACTTAAGTTTGAATTCTATCATCACATGCATGCTATACAACACTTTGCCCACTCATCTAAATTACGAAGTTCAAATATTCATCTACTTCCACTCTAATTCACAATGCAAACAACAGTTCCACAGGGCACATTTCAGAAGCCAAGTTTAGCTGAGATAGTTACTTACATGGAGGGATATGAACAAGTTGTGCGTCACTTGTGGAACAATGTCCTCATGTACAAATCTTGATAAAACACATATCATTTGCCAGGCACGCACTTTCCGGCGATGAGTCTGTTCGACAAATATAAGTATTTATAAATAACAATAATTCAAAATTTATAAATAACAATAATTTCAAAAAAAAAAAAAAAGAAAGAAAAGAAACACACACACACACACACACACACACATCTATACAAGGGAACAAGCATTAACAATGTGTACTTTTCAGAAAAATAACATCGTAGGAACAATAAAAGGTTATCCAACTGAGACTTCCACTTGCACACTGCAGGACTAGCAGTTGCTGCATTTTATGTTAATGGTTCCACTTCTACCCCTTCCAAGTAATTTTTAATTAACTTGACGGTTAAAAACACAACTATTGTTGATTTAAAAAATAAATAATAAAACCCCAACTATTGGAGCACAACTTGGAGAGGTTAGTACTCACCGCACTATATTTCTTATACAGTTCTTTTGATAGATCTTTGTCATTAACCTGCATCAATAAATAACGCTTCAAAAAAGTGTACTGCATAACAGCCATAGAAATACAAATACATAACAGCTTCATATAATATCATTTCTACAACAAGAACAAGAACAACAACTCGGTTATAATCCTGCCTACGACAAGGTCTGGGGAGGTTTTGATGTACGCAACCTTACCTCTAACAAGTAGAGAGGCTGTTTCCAATAGACCCACAGAAACCCTCTTTTTATTGAAAAAAACAGGTCGATACAAAAACAAGTGAGAGTTAAAAATAAAATCTACATAGTACATAAATAAATCATTGCAAAAATATAAAATAGAAAATAGAAAATAAAAATAGTGATGAAGATAGTAATAACAATAGAAGTAAACAAATTAATACCAGAGCAATTGTTAAAGACATGGCACAAGTCCAAAAGAGAAAAAGCATATAATATCATTCTGTACTCAATAAAATAACAATAATGGAAAAGAAACTGAGAAAGAGAGTTAAAAGAAGTAATCTTAGAGCAGAAGAAAACGCAAGAGTCGACCTATAATGAATTAGCAGGGGTGTCCTCCCCCATGGAAAAAAAAAAAAGAAAAAAGAAACAAACAAACAAACAAACAAAAAGATATTCTCAGCCCTGCTATCCCTCGCTGTCCCCCACTCTTCAAGTCTTGTTGTGTCCTACTTTAGTTAATGAGATAACCTCTTTTCACACGTTCTAACTAGGGTTCAAAGTTGCAGTCACGGCATAGCAAAAGTGAACTGATATGTGTCACATATTTGGTCACGATCATAGTGACACGAATTTTAGTGTCGGTTGTTTATGTGATTTATCAGTTGTATTGGCCATTTGTCGGCCATTTATAAACCATACTAGCCATGTACCCACCATATCGGATATCCCTTTATGTACCGGGATCTTACATATTTGTCCACCCACTCTTACTTAGCTCTTGATGACTCCATATATTGGATTCGGTGGGGGTAAGGAAAACAAGTTTTTGTGGCATGCTTTCTTAGCTATCCTATGGTGCCTTTGTTTGGAACGGAATTCTCGGATCTTTTACGGGGTTTCAAAGCCTTTAGCTTTTGTTTGAGATTGGGTGGTATACTTGGCCTTTCTTTGGGCAAAATTTTGGGGGCTTTAAGGGGATGGTTCTCAATAATATTAAGCGTCATTGAGGTGATTTGTAATTAGAGATTCCTTTTGTACTTAGCTGCTCTCTAGACGACTTTCCTCTTAGCTTGTAATTACCTCATTTCGAATTTTAATAAAATGATTTTATAAAGAATTTTAAAAATTAAAATGAAGCAACGGAAAATGCGAATCAAAGTTTGGACACTAATTCCCACCTAATTTAGCCTCCACACAACCTCAGTTGAGTCATATTTCATATCCATTCAACAATAGCTAAAATAATTTTTATTAAAATTACTATCTATGGTCAAGCAATCTAGTTTCCACATGATAATGAATATTATGGAGAAATACGAGAACTACAAATATACTATTTTGCTTGTCACTTATAGAGTAGGTAATGTGGTGTTTCTGGGAAGGCATGGGTTTCGTGGGTAATCCAGTCATTAAAATTATTTGATGTCTTGGTTGGAAAGAAATGCCCGAGTCATCAATTGGGTGATCATTTTGGTTATTGTTGTGGGATAGGGTCACTTAACAGCATTAAAATGTGCAAGAACTATAGGGGCATTTAGGCATAACTAATCCCAAGGTCCAGCATAACTAATACCAAGGTCCAGCATAATTGGGCTAATATGTAAGTAGCTTCTTTATGAAGAACAGGTTGTCCTCCTATGCTTGATTTGACAACTCATTAATACATTATCTTTCTCTAAAAAACAAATACGTCATTTTACACAAGCAGACTATAGATACATTATCCATAAAAGTGCTTGAAAATTAAGGACGCGAGAAGAGAGAAGTATTTACTATCCACCAACTGTTATTCAGCATCACAGCAAACAATGATACAGATATTTAAAGGCTCATGGAGAAACTATACCACAGAGTCAAGAAGCTCCAGCAAAAATAATTTTCCCGCTTCAGCAGCTGCAAGGAAATCATTCGTTTCTTCTCCTGACGTCACCATCTCAGCTAAATCTGCGAGCTTGTAAAAAAGTACAGCAACAGAAACTCGTGCGTACAACTCTGTATTGATATATGCCTGGTCCCCAAAATCCATCATTGAATATAAATTTTAAGTATCAGATTCTATTTACCAAAAAAAAAAAAAGTATGATAAGAAGCCTTATTCAATAGTCTCTGTATATTGTGAGAGTTCCTCAAAGTTGCACCACATCTATCCCTAGGCATGCACTTAGATACAAGATTAGTGATGATCGGCGAAGATGGGCGAGTATGAGAAGTGGGTTTTCCTTTTATATGCGGGACTGCAATTAGCCTTCTTTCCATGATGAATTCATAGTCTATACATGTTAGAAGGGTGGTGATCTGATACATGAAATGCTATCTTTTACAGGAATACTGGTGAACAGGAGATGCTAAAATTCATTTTGTGGGGCTCACTGTTAACAAGGTAATTCACTTGTGAGCTGTGAGTCAACCTTTTGCTTCAACTGTATAATCTTTACAAATTCCTCCATGTGTCATGATTCAAGTGGAGATTTAAGAAAGAGGCCTAACGGAAACAACCTCTTTACTTGTTAAAAGGTAAGGCTTTGTATATTTGGACCTCTTAAACCCTACCCTCGGTAGGATTTTTTCCTTGGTGCTATTGTTGATTAAGAAAGAGGCATATTTACGTGAAAAATTCTAGTCTTTTGCTTGCTTATCCTAATATATAGGAAACCAAAAGCAGCCCACAGTTATCAGCTGTCCTCTCTCCACGATGCGTTGCTCGTTGCTTTCTTTTCAACCAATAGTCAATCTTGGGATCTGCATCTACTGAGAGTTCCTCAGGACAGGAACATGGAGGAACCCACTTCCTTAATGTTCTAGGCACAATCCATCTTGTACCTAATGATGATTCTTGGGTTTGGGTTGGAGATTCCTTCTGGGCTCTTCTCTTGTAAATCCTTCCTCGTCATCTTGGCCTTCCTTCACAAGATCATCAGTTCTCTCTTGCTAACTTCATTTCAAAGTCTAAGGTTCCTTTGAAGGTGCATGGTTGTGCTTGGACTATGGTACTAGGCAGTTTGACCACTCATGATTTGTTGCACTGACAAAGACCTTGATAGGCTCTGTCATCAGACGTGTGAGTGATGTCTTATAGTGCTAGCGAGACTAGTTACGCTTGTTCTTGCAATGTGATTTTGCTCGGATTTTATGGAACATGCTTCTTAGTGTGGGGGGAGAATGTTTTGTTAACCTTCCTACGACCATTTAGCACTTGTAGATTAGATATGTTGGGTCCAAGAGGGGTAAGAAAAAGAAATGTAGTGGCAGTGTGTTTTCTGGGCATCTTGTGGCGCCTTTCATTGGAGCTGAACTCTAGGATTTTTAATGGGGTTGGCCAGACACTTGAGTTCGTGAGGGATTGTGTGGTGCACTTGGCTTCTGTATGGGCCAAAACAGTTGGGGTTTCTAAGGAGGTGTCACTTGCTGATGTTTAACGTCATTGGGGGGCCTTGTAACTTTTCTATTTATTGAGGATCTCTTGTCTTCATAGGTTTTGTATTTTACTAATGCTAAGTTGTCCTATCAAAAGGGCAGGGGATAAAAGGTTTTACCTGTACTTTGGCATTCACACTTCACAGACATATAGAATGCCAGGATTTAAACAATCTTTGATAACAGATATGCAATACAGCATCTTGATAAATAAATTGAAAAAAAAAAAAAAAAAAGAAGGCACTCTGTATAAGGTTGCATGATGCTGTTTCAGATGACAGGAAAGCTATTTCAATACAACTTTTTGTCTTTTCTCTAATCTGCAGGTAGTTTATACCTGCCGTTCTGTTGGATGACTGTTTTCTTTATCGAATTAAAAGGGAAGTTTGCATAGAACCAACAATTACAATACCTATTTTGCGGAAAGGGAAAAAAAAACGTTTCGAAATTATTTTTTGCAAAGAATCAACTATTATCACATTTTCCTTGCACATGACCACCCGTTTGACATAAAATGACGACTATACCTTTACTTTAGAAAAAATTGCCAAAACCTACCCTTTTAAAATCCACTTTTTCAGCCAAACCCCAGAAAAGCTTTGGTAAGAGAAACTCCTTTTAAGGGCCCTTTGCAATGGATATTTTCCATCCACGTAATTCACACCCCCTCCCACCCCAAATTGAACATTTCCTTCTATTTTTCCTAAAACCTAAAATAGATAACTCTGAATAGTTATGTGCCATTGAAGTTTTCCGTAAAAAACAATATATCAAAATATTCACATCTTTTTTCTCTCTTGAAAAATCACTTTTCACTCACTTATCTAAGTTATCTAATTTCACTTCCCATCTGTATCAGTCATATCCTGCTCACTCATCTGACTTGTTTTACTATCAAGTTACTCATTGAACACAAAGCTATTGGTGCAGGACACATCTTGAATTTTACATCAGAATCAAGCCTTATCCGGATAACAGGAGTGAAATTTATATCAAATAAATTATGTACCAGCCCTGTGCAACTATTGGTTGATGTTTCCCTAGAGCTACCAAGAAAAGTAGACTTGAAGCCGTTGAGAAAAAGCAAACAGTATAGCAATCAGAACAATGCCTCGTTTGACAGGATGGGTACTGATGAAAAATCACTAACTTTACCTGACTTCCTACTATTGCAGTGATAATGGGAGGATATGAACTGGACATTAGCTCAAATAACAAAATCACAAATTGCAACAATAATAATATACTCCCTCCGTTCCTGAAAAACACTACCGTTAGCTTTTTGCACAACAACCAATGCAAGCTGATTTTTGCATGTGCTTTCTCCTTTGGCCCACCACATTAGTGTTTATCACCATAAATTTTTTACCCAAAAGAGATATGGTAGTGTTTTTGTAAAACATCCAAATAAGGAAAATGGTAGATTTTTAAGGAACGGAGGGAGTAATTGTTTTTGAGAATATAGAAAGGTAACATACTTCAGTCAGCTCACAATCTGGACCTTTTGCCAATAACAACACCTCAGTTCTTGCATCACCATTCTCAGTTAATTCAGCTTCAAAATCTTCATCAAAAGCAACTGATAAACGAATAAATTGGAAGTAGATAAATGAGAAGTTGGATCTTAACCATAATCATGACAGAAAATCAAGCAAACTAAGCACAATAATATCTTCACTCACCAGAACCATAGAGTGTCAATAGCTTAAGCTCTTTAATATAATACTTAATAACTCTAGGATTCAAAAGCCATAGCCCTGTCAAATGTAGAGCCGCAAGGCGAATCGTACGAGGACTTTTCATGCCTTCTTCAAAAATCTTTTCACAGAACTACAGGAAAGATGGTGATTACATTATCCATACAAGTCTTCCACGTCAATTCATACAGCAAAGATACAAAAGAGATCAATTTACTCTAAAAAGGGCCAAGATGGAAGAAACAATACATACCCACTTCAGTGGGCCAGAAGCATTATCACCCACATGCATGTCCTCTTCTCCAAAAACAGATGCATGCAGAACAGAAGAGAGAAGTGCTGCAATAGGTGCAACCCTGCGCTTATTACAACTAGTATGCAGTATCCATGAAGACCGAACCAGTTTCCACATCATCTGGACACCACATGATCAACAAGTAATGTGGTCAGTAACTCCTTTAGAAAATCTACAGAAGTATGAATGACCTGAGTTGCTTTTATTAAAGAAGAGGGGGGGGAGGGAGGATGAATGACACCAGTTTCC
>BSSO01000716.1:0-29593 GCA_030267885.1 Mesembryanthemum crystallinum
TTCTATGCTCCCAAAAAGAAGCACATATGATGCAAACTTACGCATTACTCGTTTGTTAGGTTATACCAGTATTGAAATAAATATACGAGAAGCCAATGAAGTTTTGTAAGAAAATTTATAGATCGGGTCAAAATATATGTGAAAAGATACAACATATAACCAATAAATTATATTGTTTAGAAAAATATGGTATGTAACATTAATTACAGTTTGCTCGAATGTTTTATCATGTTGGGTAACATAACGAGTATAATAAGTATCGAGGAAGTACTGTATCATTTGTACCAAAGACAAATAGGATTTCTATGTCGCCTATATGAAATTTAAGATTTAGATTAAGTTTACTTTTCGTTGCATTCATAAAGTTACAATTCCCATAAAGTTTCCTTTATGATCAAGTATAACTTTCTCAGAAATAGCTAAATGTTTGTTTGGTTGATAATTGAAAGTATAACTTTTGTCAACCAAATAATATCATATTTTCTACTTCCCAGTAAGTTACAATTCTCATGTTATTGTCAAACAAATGACCATTAAGAGTAACACTAATATAATAACCATTGTTCAAATTTAACCAATGAAATCATCATTACATGACTAGATGTTCGTTTGGTTGACATTAAAGAACATAAGTAGGAGAATTGATAATTGTTTAGCTAACAAAAATTGTGAAAAGTGCATTCTTCGATGAACTTCCACTTCCTTCAAAATGGAGGAAGTCATTTACCTAGGTCCCTCTAAATAAGTAGGAGTTTCCGTGGGAATTGCAAATTCCTATCTTCAGCTAAAATTTTTTTTACATTTCATGAGAAGTAATATTAGGAAAAGTGGAACTTCATGTGAATTACATCTTCCCACGTTCAACCAAACGACCACTAGAAGTAATAATGATGTTTATAATCAACATAACCACTACAAGTTCTATGAAGTAATCATAACCATGCGCTTAAATATTTAATGCTTATTAAACTGTAAAAGCCGTTACACCCAAATAAACGCCCCCTAATCCGTATAGGCCCTGGGTTTGGGGGTTGTTTGGGAGGGAAGGAGAAACCTATAATAAAATTAGAAAACAGTCCACAGAAACCAAAAACCCCCGAAATTAAAAACAGTGTGTTTGAGGTTATGGACTTTGTAGGCAGCTGAGCCATTACATTACACTCACAAATCGGCAAATCAAAACCCTGTCAGTCACTCTCGAAAACCTAGTACTAATCTCCCGCTATTCCCCGAAACTGTGAAGCAAAATCTAGAGAGAGAAAGAGACAAGAAGAGGGAGAAGACCCAGAAGAGAGAGAAAGACAAAGACCCAGAAGAGAGATTGAGAAATTTTGGTGTTTTTGTGAAACAATCGATTTCTGGGTTTGAAGTTCTACAGTTTTGAGTAAGTCGCTCTAACCCTTGTTCTGTTTTCTGGGTTTCTTTCACAATTTTAACTTGTAATGTATGCATGATTTTACCTGTAATGTGTGTCTTTTCTCATGCTATTTCGTTCATTGCTTGGTTTGATCGAATGCCCACAAGTAATTTCTTTTCTTTTTTTTTTTGGGATTATAGTTGCATTTACCAATTACCATTATTCACTTAATCTTTGCCCTTACAGCTTCAGCATTCTGTGAGATTTTACAGTGAATTAATATTGGAAGAGTTCAATTGTTGATCAAATTTGGTGGGGTTGAGAGTCGATGAGTAGGGATATGGAGGCTGATTCTGATCTTGTCAATACTTGTCAGGTATAAATTTGAATTTTTATGATGTATATCTTTGGTGCATTGGTTCTTGTTGTTGCACAAGTATTACTATTTCTTTTGTGCTGGAATTATGACACTTCCCTCCCTATTTGCATAGAGGATTTTGGTTGACTTAAACATTGGCAAGTCCAATCAAATTCCGGTTTAGAATATAACAGAACGAAGGTCTAATCTATTGTTCTTCAGATTGGATTTCAGAATTGTTGCTTCTTTACTGATTCTCGTGCAGATTGACTGCTAAAAAGGATTGTGGGCAGGAGTTGGGGTACCTTTTGGGACTTTACTGTTAAAACTATTGTGAAAAAGCTCAATTTGGGGTTGCTGTTTTTAGTATCACAATTGTGCTCTAGTCCCATCCTTTTCCTCAATGTGTGTGTGTGTGTGGGGAGGGGGGTGGTGAGGTGGTTCACAAAGTGTTCAGTGGAATGTATAAGATTGAAAAAAACAAGGGGGAATGAGAAAAGAAGATTTGGAACTTCCCTATCAAATTGCTGATAACTTACAACATGTTGACCTTCCAACTATTGGAATTCTCTAGAATCTCCTTCTCTCTAATCAAGAGTTGAACCTTGCTTACATCTCACTGCATGATCACATGGGTTTCCATGTTGTAGCTTTTCAGAGTTCTTGTACTCAGGCAAAGGAGATTAAGAGGTTCAAGACTAAGGGTGTGTTCATATCAACTTAAATGTGCTGGTTTGAATAATATGTGAGAGATTAAGTGACACGATGCTTATTGGGTGCACTTGGGAGTAAAATTTGAATGTGTACCCTCTTATAATTACCCTTACAATGGGTTGGGGCTATAGTAACAAGGAGCATGCTTAAGCCGAATGACTTAAGTACATTGCTCCAGTGTGCACCTATCTTTTTATGACCCAAGAGCACCTTATAATTTACCTAAGTTACAGATTGCAAAATGGGAACTATGAAATGAATACACCATAAGTAAAGCTCTTTTAGTTCCTAATCGCAAAGTTTCATTACCACATGATTTGCTTTCCTTCTTTAACTATGTCTTGGATGGGCCACCACTTTTAGAAGCATTAGTTGTAAGTGAAATAGTGGATGGGTAAGACCCTGATGAATTGATTGATCCTGGTATTGATGCCATAAACTCATGTTATCTGCCTGTGGGTGAGTTTTTGCACTTGATGACTTGGTATGTTGGTTTTGGAGGGGGTAAGGATAATAAGTTGTTGTGGTGGTGTGCCTTCTTCAAAGCCACTAGCTTTTGTGTGGGATCGAGTGGTTTACTTGGCTTNCTAAACTATGTTACCTAGACTCGGCTGGAAGTGTCCAACATGGATACGTGTCAAAGAGTCGGACTCGGCAATATTTTGAAAATTTTGCATGTTTTTAGCCTAAAATGAAGTGTTGAGTGTCCGTACCCATGTTTGAGTGTCGAGTGTCCGACACGGTTACTTGAGGTGGAATGAAGAGTTCGAGTAACATAGCTTACTAATATTCGGCGGCATTGGGGTGGTTTGCAATTAGAGATTCTTTTTGTACCTAGATCTCTTGAGGACTCCTTGTCCTCTTAGCTTGTAATATCTTCACTTTGGTTTAATACAAATTTGTCTTATTAAAAATGTAAAACAAAATTGGTTTATGAGTGCTATTGTGGTATTGAAATAAAAGAAGCTTCTCTTCAAATTTTGCAACCGTTGTATCCTTAAGCATAATGTTGAGAATCCATTGCCCCTTTTTCTATTTGAATTTTTCTGCAAGACATGAAATGTTACTAAAAACTGTAAAATTTTAGTGTTTGTGAAGGATTCTATTGTACATAAAAGAATTATGCTAACATTTTAGTGTTATATTTGTCCTTTGCTACTTCATCAAAAAAATAAATAAATTGTCCTTTGCTACATTTATTTTTCTTTATTTGTAATACAAGTTGAAGCGAGAGAATATATAGAAAGAGAGGAGTTGTTTGCACCTCTGCCAAATGATTTACTTTTGTTTTGCATTTGTAGCACAAATTGAAACAATTTCGCATCAAAGAGCTCAAGGATGTACTTACTCAATTAGGCCTTTCAAAGCAAGGGAAGAAGCAGGTAATTTGTGCAGTTGTATGACTGTTTTAAGATTTAACAGGAGTCATGAGAATCTAGTTTTTAATCGTTGGATAATGGGCACACTTATCTATTCACAGTGATTAATTAAGGGGAGGCATAAATCAAGTTGATTACAAAGTGTGTGATTTTATCACTGCTTGGTCTCATAATCCTGAGTGATCAGCGTTATCCAATCGCCAGGAAACACAATGATTGCCATATATTGGTTTCCTGGCTTATTAATGTTCAATCGTTATATTGTTTCCTTCTGCGTCACATTTTTTATCGTATCGCAGGTGTACAAATTGTAGTGCCGTTAGATACTACTCCGTCCCAAAGTGACTATCTTAATTAGTTACTCCCTCCATTCCAAAATGAACCTGCCATTTTCCAGTTTGGGCTGTCCCAAATTGATTGTGTCATTTCTATTTTGGGCCACTAATTGGTATGTAAATGACCCAAATATCCTAACCCTACCATCAATAACTCACACAATCAACAATTAAAATGGGCCATTAAATTGATTAACCTACCCAAATCACCCAAGACCCAACCCTTTATTCCCTCCTACCAAATCTGATACATACTTTCTCTCTCGCATTGATTTTGTACTCTTCTTTTAGGGTTTGGAGATCATCCCAATCTCTGCGCCGTTCTCTCACTTCCTCATCTCTCTGTCTGGTTTGCTTTCTCTGTCTCATCTATCCAGGTGCTCTCTCGATTTCCATTCAACCCCCAAACCCATATCTGATCTTGATCTCTCTCCTTATACCCATACATTCATACACTCTCACTCTCAAATCAACCCCCATACGCAAGTGTACTCTCGATCTTATACCAACCCCACTTGTTTGCTAATGTAAGTGCATCAATTGTCCAAAAAAATACATGCAAAACACAATGATAAGCTCAGTATAGGATGGAGGGAGTGAGTAGATTTGCTACTATAAAATACCTTAATAATCAATTAGTGGTCAATAACTGTTATTTATTGTAGCTCATAGTATGTGTGTAAAATCTCACTAATTGATGCGTTGTCTTTTGTATATACCTAATTTGACCAATTATTTGTTTCACTTATTGCAATACATTAAAGAAGTTCATTTTCCATATGTAGGATCTTGTCGACAGAATCTTGGCTTTGCTTTATGATGAAGGCAGTGAGTTTCCTCCTCTATCTTACTAGTATCATGAGACTGGCTCTGCAACTTCTAATTTGTTTTCTCTTTATCAATTTTATTTATTACATTTTTGAGGTGGTGTTTAAATTATCACTCAAGCTATGATTTCTTCTATAGGATGTTTTTCTTGAAAGATGATATCTTCTTATTGTAAAGTGATTTGTAAATAATTGGCCAAGATGAATCCATGAACTGCGTGACTCCATTTTTTTTGTTTTTGTTTTTGTTTTTGTTTTTGTGGCACATATTTTCCACTTCTAATCTGCTATGCAGCACAGTAAGTGTTTATGTCTCTAAATACTCTGTGCTTCTCATAACATTTTGATACCTTCGGGTGAATTTTGAACATTCTAATACTGTCGTTGTCATATGGTAGTGAATAACAAGTGCTTCTTTCTGGCAGCTCCAGGTCTCTACAAGAATAATGTGAATGGGAAGAAAGAGCTTGTGGAACTTATTGATGATACTTACAGGTGAATCTTTTTCCTTTCCCTCTTTTTTTCTTCCACATATTTGATGAGTTTCTCAGCTGAACCAATTTGTAGTGCTTAATTATTGTCATGTTAGTTTCATCGTAGAATGTAATGCATGGCCTTGAAGTCTAACTCCTTAAATTTAGTAAATTATTTAAGTTTGAAGAGTAGGAATGTTGGATAAGAATGCCTAACAAAGCATATATATATTTTTTTTTGTCCATCTCTGTTAGTGCTTTTGTTTTCTTCTGTGTCAATTTTCATTTTTGTTGGATAGGTAATGAACAATTGTTACTTACAAAAGGAGGGCAAAGAACAAAAGACATTTTGCACTCAAGCTGATGAATTTTTGCATGATCTTATTCACAAAAATCAAGAAGGGACAAGTATGCGTTCTTGGGCCACTTAGCTCCAACTATACAACTATATTAAAAAAATCCGGAGACATCAAAGCTTTGCCCTCAAAGTTCCACCGTCTCCTTCCTTCCATGTGCACCAGCAAATAGGCAAAAACTAGTTTTCATAGTTCAATCATCCAGCTCCTCTTGATTCCTTTTCCAGGCTTAAATTGTTGGGTGATAGTTGGAAACCTAATGTACGCACACCGTCACTGCCACCGCCACCCAGTGTGGATTAGCCATTGACGGGTTGTTGGAATCTAATGTGCTGTTATAGAAGTGAGCAAGATTTTGGAAAACCAAAAATCTGGTCAGAAATTTATATGATTTGATTTTGTTATTGACAAAGAAAAGCAAAGGTGAAATGTTGACACATGATTCTCAGATGGGCTGTTATGTACTATCATCTAGCATTTAAGCGGCAGTGACCCATCCTTTGTGAAGAATATCTTAATTGTTTGTATGGGAGCTTAGAGTGGAATTCAGGACTTGAGATCAATCTTATTGTGAATAACTATAGTATTTGTAGACTTGAAATTGATCCTAATCCATGGTAGTTCATTAAGCATTAGAGAATTTCAAGTATTTCACAATTATATCACTTGGAATTGCTCACTGTCTTCCCCTTCTTCATATTTACACTCAATATTAAGCATCATTATGTTAGGTATTTTGGCCTTTTGCTTAAATGAAATTTGGAAACTGAAATCTGTATTCCAATTACAATCTATGGGGTTAGGGATTGTCTGGGGACTTGGGTAGGATAATTGGGAGACAAAAAATGGTGCTAGTTTGTGTTCTGTTATGATAGTTAGCGTTATGTTATGATTAGTTAGTGTATGTTATGATTATGAACAAAAACATTTATCTCAAGGCCAGGGGAACAGCTTTTAGAAGCTTATGACTTGTTGAAGTTATCTTCTTCTTTTTTCTTTCTTTCTTTTTTTTTTTTTCTAAAGTTTGTGATTTTTAATTTATTTCCCAATTGCCCTCTAGGTATGTGCTAGCTAACTAAGTATGTATTTGCCGCCTCGACATATTATTCACAAAGTTAAGCTTTTTCTTGGGGACAGAAAGATGCAGGAAACAGGAGTTGCCGACTCAAGTGCAAAGAAACAAAATGGTACAGGTAGTAGCAGAAGCCAGGTTAAAGAGGAAGCTGAAGAATCACACCAGTTGGAAAGAAAAATTCGATGCCCTTGTGGTGGCAGTGTTGCTAGTAGTGACTTACTGATTCAGGTAGACTCCTTGTGGAGTTTTAATGACTCTTTTCAATATCCATTTTGGGGTCCATTTTGATGCTACTTTAAACTTTCTTATGATCTTTTTTGTTTGATATCTACCCTTGAACTTTGTTGCTACTTTATCTTTTATGCATTTACTTCAGGAATCCCCAGAATATGAGAAAATGGAAGACATTGGCAATCAAGGAAAAATATCAATTGCTACTTATACCTATTAATTCGTCACATATTGATTTCAGATATTAGTTATATTAATTTGCCCTCCCCCTCCACCCTGTTTGGTATTCTAATACTATTTGTTGTGTTACTTCTGCTGAGATTTCACTGTTACAAAAAAATTTCAGTGATTTGGCTTCTCTTGTTGCTATTGCCATGTGTAGTGCCTGGACTCAGATTGCAATGTATGGCAGCACAGCAGTTGTGTGATTATCCCTGAGAAGCCAATGGATACGATTTGTATGCCATCTCAATTTCTTTGCGAAATCTGTCGAGTGAAACGTGCTGACCCGTATGTGGAATTGCTCTCTCTCTCTCTCTCTCTCTCTCTCTCTCCCCCTCCCTCCCTCAAACACACACGCGCGCACAAAAGCTAACGCTGCGGAAAACTTCTTAATACGTGGATTGACATATTAAGCATAAAGATACACATATGGCTTGTCACATCAACCAAAAGTCAAAATACAGGAGTCTAACATTAATCGCCATTATCTTTCATTGTTCATACCTGCTCTCCAAAGGTAGTATATTGCAAATGCATTCTTGTAGAAATTTGGGGAAGTACATGTATAAAATGAGGAAAAAGTCATTTGCAGCTAGAAATATAAAGTGGATGTTTCTCTTGACTTTGTATTTGTAGTAAGTACATGAGTGTGAAAACAAAGTGTCGAGTGATGAATTGGCAGGAAGAGTCACCAACCATTGAACTGTGAGGGAATACCTAGGCATCACCAACAATCCTTGTTGGGGTTTGATGAATATGGAGATGATACCATATCATCCTAGAGAATGTACCTCTTAACGTTTAACTAGGTTGTATTTCTAAGTCTGGTTAATATATACTCGACTTTGTTCATATCTGAAATACACCTTTAAATAGGGCGTTGCTCTTCAATATTATGAATGTTAGCTAAGCAGCCAAAGTTACTGTGATTGTAACATCTACATCTACATCAACATTACCCCAATGTCTCCAAAGAGACTCCTGCGTAGGCGGGTAAAGGGGGGTCGGTTGTACGCAACTTTACCCCTATGAGAACAATAAATAAGAAGTACAGACAACTTTATTAGCCATTTTGATTTAATCCATTAAATTCCAAAGCCAAAAGGTAGTTAATCTTTTGGCTACACCAGAAAGTGGACTGTCCTTAGTCCCTCATTTTGTTATCTCCTTATGTTACTGAATAAGCCCTTAGTCCCTTACTAACTAAGAGATAAATGTGGAAGGATGTTCCTCCTTGCCAGCACCAATAATAATAATAAAAAAAAAAAATTAAGAGATAAATGCATACATATATTAAAAACCACAAACAAAAGTGAGTGAAAAACCTTTCTAATGACAATAACACATGTGCCTAGGCTATACTTATAACTCCTGTCCCCCCAAACATAGGAAGAGACAGACAAGAGTGGGGAAAAGTGGGGTAGTATCATGTGATGAGAACCAAACAAATTTTGATGAGTTTGGTAGTTGCTTTTCGTCACCATGATCAGAGTAAAAATCTTGGTGACACCTTCCTCTAGCTGTGTAGGCTTTTTGGGCCTAGGTTTTGCTCGGTCTATTCCCTGCTGGGCAACCCCCTGGTTAACTTTGCAGAGCTGAGGTAGTGTAGGGCTATCCCTACCTACCTATGAGAACACCATGTAGTGAAATTGCTTCATGTAGCATATAATCATCCATCATGTGGATGTTGGAGGGTGTGGGGCATGTTGTTTGGCTTGCTGGGCAGCATATCTGTTCTGGCAAAGTGCTATAGAAATAGGTAGCGAAACTGTCCCACGTATTTTCAGTTATACAGTTTCTAAACCTCTGAAGCAACATGGAAAGGTTGACATGAAATGAGACGTAAATGTCATTGTTTTCATCTCTTCCCGTTGGTCTATTTTGTGCCCAAACCTGACTTTTAATGTGTTATGCTCTATCTTATAATGATACTCCATGTGCAGTTTTTGGGCGACTATGGCGCATCCATTGAGTCCTGTAAAGTTAGCATCTTCTACCACTCCTCTTGATGGGTATGCAGACTTTGTTAATCTTTCTAGTCATCCAATTATAATTATTTATAATTTTTTTGTTAAATTCATAAATATCAAATCATCAAATTAGTGGTGCTGAGTAATAGAAGTGTTCAAATTAGAAATTCTAAGCTTTTAGTAGGCCAAAACTTAGACACTGATTATCTCTTGCCATTGTTATTGTTAGGATAGGCAGAACTGGGTGAGCCATTGTTATTGTTAATGTTGCCTTGTGGCTTATGAATGTCAGATATTCAATCTTCTTAAGTCCTCGACACATCTAGGTACAACAAGAATCTCTAATTACAAATCACCCCATGCCGTTAAATATCAGTGAGGATCACCTCCTTAAAAGTCCCTGCAGCTTTGGCCCAAAGAGAGGCCAAGTAAACCACCTGATCCCACACAAACAAGTGGTTTGGAAGTTCCGGAATAAATCGAGAATTCTGTTCCAACCAAAGGCACCATAAAATAGCAAAGAAAGCACACCGCCTTGACAACTTATTATCCTTACCCCCTCCAAACCCAACATATTGAGCCAACAACTGGAAACAAGTGGTAAGTAAGGGTGGAAGGAGAAATGAAACACTCTCCCGTAATGCCAAAAAGCCTATCCCAAAAAAATTGTGCAAAATCACACTGTAAAACAGATGTAGGCCTGCTCACCAGCATGATGTCATAAAACACATACATCCAGAAGTAGACCCCCCAGGTTTCTTACGCTGTAGCACGTCATGAGTGTCAACCTTACCTAGTGAGAGGGCCCGAATAAACGCACGGATGGGGAATCTTAAACTTCCATTTCAATCTTTTCCCGTCCTATTACACCATCTTTGTGACGAAAGGAAAACTGTACTATCTCTCCAGCCCCACGGGCCCCAGGTTGGTCTCAAAAGTGTATATGTTCTTTGTTTTTCTTAACAGTTGTCAAGTGGTGATTAACTGTAGTTGTAATAATATTTGCTGTAAAGAATCTATAATATGAATGATTGCTTCCACTATTTATTTGTTCTATTTGCAGTTACCGTAGATTGTAACTTTTCTTTATGGTGACCTGTTTCCTATTTACTAGTATTTTGTCTCTGTATTCTTACCTTGACTTCAACGTCTGCAGTACAAACCCAATTCAGAGTGTCGAGAAATCCTTTAAATTAACGAGAGTAGATAGGGATTTATTGCAGAAGGCAGAGTATGATGTCCAGGTTATTCTTCTTGCAGACTACTCTAGTTGTCCGCATATGCACATCCAATTGTTTGTGTAATGTAAATTTTGGTAAACTGTGGCTCTTCAGGCATGGTGCATTCTTCTTAATGATAGCGTTCCATATAGGGTGCAGTGGCCAAAGTATGCAGATCTACAGGTTAATGGTATGCGTTTTTGTTGACTTTCCTGCACTTTGTAAGAACAAATGATTTGATGCTATTTGCTATATATTGCTGATGTAAATGTTGGTGGTTATCGCTTATCAGACATGATATAGTTCAGGAAAAGATCATCAACTTGTGTATTATTTCTACACTTGTAGTGGTAGGTGCAACCCTAAATATTTGGAGCCCTTATGGTTGGTGACTAGGATTACATTCCAAAAGTTGCATTGATTAGGAAAAAAAAGATGAATTAAGAAGGAACCTTGAATTACAACAAATGCAATTTTCCTCCTCAGATAGTAGCTACTGACCAGTTTGAGATAAAACTAATTATTCAAACATGATCCATGGATTTCCATATAAGCGCCTAAAATAAGAATCTTGTGTATGTACAAAGCACTAAGCCCTGTGGGTGACGAATTTGCCACCACATAACCATACAACCTGCGCCAGTTTTTTCAAGACAATGGCAATCAACTTAAATATACATACTACTCTTGTTGCTATGGTAAGACACGAGTGCTCTCCTTATTCTCTTATGCTGGGGGAGATAACAAAACCTGAATGCCAGATCTAACCTGCCCAATAAATATTCTTTCTGCTCTGGCTAAAGGCAAGTATCCCACATAAAAGATTAACAAGGTACTGTGGCTGGATGTTGTTCTAGGGTTAAGTGGTTAAGGGCAGGGGAAGAGACTTCTGGTGCTTGATTTGCAGGAGGAAGGGTGATAGTGTAACTTGATGGGAGGGATCTGAGAGAATGGAGCTGAAACAGGGAGTCTGCCAATGATCTTTTATAAAATGAATTTCATTACCCAAATTTATAAACTTTGAAACAAGCAAAATGCAGAGGTTGAGAATCGAGATTCCTCTTGCAATGGTGCTTCTTGTAATTGTCACTTATGGAGAGCCCCTTCCTTGTTACGTAGTGTTCCAGACACAAGTCTTCTACCCCAAATAATGACTCTTTGCCTCACAAGTCACATCACTATAACCTCATTGCCCCTCACCAACTTCATTTGAAAGTCTAGGGCGCCCTCGAATGCTTGCGTTTAAATGGACCTTGGCATTGAGCAAACTGAATACTCATAATGTAATGCAGAGGAGGCCTGGATAGAGTTGATCCAGATGTGTGCATTTTGTGTCACCATACTAGTGAGACTTGGGTCCACCTATTGTTGTACTTTGATTTGCCTGTACTTTGTGGATTAGGGAGGGGTTAGAAGCAAAGTTACCAAGGAGATCCACTTTGTTGGCGGTCTTTTGGTGCCTCTGTTTGGAGTGGGATGCTAGAATCTTTATGGCGGTCTCATGGCCTCCTTGGTTTGTTTGGGATCGTGTGGTATATTTAGCTTCGTTGTGGGCCAAAGCTGATGGGGCGTGTAAAAGGATATCTCTCACTTATGTGCAACGTCATTGGGCTGATTTGACTCATTTGTAATTACATTTCTTGATTGGAGGATGTCTTGTCCCCTTTAAGTTGTACTTCTTTAATTTCTCTTTGATGACAATATCTAAAAAAAGGAATAGAAATGAGTGAAGACAACTCTGGAGCTGAAGTCCAACAGGCAACTAAAACCCGCGGAACTTCTCCATCCACTCTTTAGCACACTAAGAAGGTCTATCCTCGAAAATATATTTCTTTCATTCTCCAGCAGATTAAGTCATTCTACCTTAAAATATGAGGATGTTGGCAAGTTACTTCCAATGCAATTCAAAGTCCCTTGCACCTGTAGTAAATCAAGATTCACTCTTCTTCTCCATTAAATATTGAATGATCTTGAAATTCTCTCCAACAATCTAGTATAGACTCAAGACCGTAAAAGCTCCAAGACTGATGAAAGCTCTGGGCAGGGTGTAAGTAAGAAGGTCCAACATGTGCTTTGTGGTGTTAAGGCGAGATTTGAAACTAGAGAAGCCTGTGCTTTGTCTGTCTTCCTGTTTCTATTTTCTAATAGATAATGAATTCTCATGTAGAGTTCAATCATTTCCTTGCTTTGTTTTCTTATTGAATGGTGTATGTCTTTTAGGTATTCCAGTTCGAGCTGTAAATAGACCAAGTTCACAGCAGTTAGGAGCTAATGGACGCGATGATGGTGTAAAGGTGAGTTTTAAAGTCCTTTTAGTTACTTAGTCTACAAACAACATCACATAGTGCTTTAATGATCATCATTTTCATATATCCTGTATGTGTGTATACCTCTCACATTCACAAGACACTATAGCACAATGCTTTAAGCATAATCATTTTTCCGTCATATTTCCTCTGTGTGCTATGTTACTTGGACTTGGCTACAAGTGTCGGACTCCCCATTTTTGGAGAATTTGACCTAAAGCAAAGTGTCAGGTCTCCATACCGATGTTGGAGTGTCGAAGATCTGACACGGGTACTTGAAGTGGAATGAAGAATCCGAGTAACATAGTCCATGTGTATAAACTTTTTGAGGCTCACTGATTCCAAATGTTCATTCCAGATTACGCTGTTCATCGCAGAAGGAGTGAACAAGATTTCTCTATCAGGGTCTGATGCTCGTACTTTTTGTCTTGGTGTCAGACTTGTGAGAAGGCGAACGCTTCAACAGGTATCTTACATCCTTTGTGTATGCTTAATGTTAAGAATCTGAAATGGTATAATATGATATCCACATAAGTTTTTGTATATGATTTGTGGGGAGTTAAAAAGATGATATTGTCTTCAGATTGAAAATGTAGTACTAACTTATAGTTCTTACTGCCAATCAAAACTAAGCTATCGAAAAGAGAAGATTTCTCTTATTTGAATTCGGGAGAAGATCTAAATCCGGGAACCTAACTTAAACCCTGAGCTTCTTCTTCTCATCGGCTGACAGCTTCTGTCCATTGTTGTCCTTAACTCTCCTTTTTTTTTTTTTTTTTTTTTTTTTTTTTTTTTTTTTGCTCAGAACTCTCGTTTGTTAATAGATCTAGCTCAGCATTACATATCTTCCACCCTTGATTATGACTGTTGAATGGTAACCCAACTTAATTCTTCCCTCCTGTTGTACCAGTCGACTTTGTATGGGCTTGCATACTGACGAGTACAGTTTCCTACTTTCCTATGTGAGTTCCTTGCTACTTAGGTTCAACGTATGTCAGTGACGGGGACATTTAAACCTTTTTTTTTCTTTTTTTTTTTTTTTTGTGTGTGTGTGTGTGTGTGTGTGTGTGTGTGGCAAATAACCAGGTTTATAATACCAAATAGTTTTCAAAAGCCTTCAATTACACTGTCATATGCCAGAATCCTATAATCAAAAGCAACCAACTCACATCTTTCTTTGCTTAGATTGTACCAATGGTCCAACTTTTTCAGAACCTATAACTTCCACATCAGTAAAACTGAGTAAGAAGTTGAGTGTGTAAACTTGCAGACAAGAGAAAGAGATCTGGCTGCATTCTGGCTTTACACCTTGCACAATCGTCTTGATCAGTTGAGTGGTATCTTGTTTCTGCCCTTAAAATCTGTTAGCATATCTCACGAGCCATATTGCCACAACCATTCTGTACACCCTGAACTGAATATCATTTGACTACATGACCATGTCTGAATCGTTCAATGAATAGCTACCACCTGAGTAGTCTAGTTCATAATAAAGTAAAGAATAGATGGTCACAGATTTCATTAACATTTTCACACAAGCTTTTTTTTAAAAAATAAAAAATAAAATAAGAGAAATTGTATTAACAAAAAGGAAAAAAAGATAACAACGTAAGAGGACAAGCTGTCCTTAAAAAGAGATCTAATTACATATTGTGCTGGTAGAGGAAAAGTAAGAATAGATGCTCACAATTATGAAGAATATTCTCACACAAGCTTCTTTTTTTTTTNTAATAGATAAGAGAACTGTATTAATAAAAGGGGAAAAAAAACAACCTAAGAGGCAAAGGTTTCCTCAAAAGAGCACTTACATATTCCTCCAGTTACGGTGGACATTTGTAAAGGGACAACCCCTTAAAATCCCCAGCTGCCTTGGTCCACTAAGAAACCAAGTACACCACATGATCTCATACAAAGTCAGGAGGCTTGTCATCCACAAAAAATCCTAGAATTCTACTCCAACCAAAAACACCAAAGGATGGCCGAAAAAGTGCACCGCCATAAAAATTTATGCTCCTCATCTCTCCCCAGCCCGACATATCAACCTTGCATATGCACAAGAATAGTATCAGGGTACACAAAACAGTCACTATCCAACGGTTGTATCGGCAATGTAACAACCTTTTCGGATACTCCTTGATGTACCGAGATTTCGTGTGTCGACAACCTCAAAAACTGATACGCAACAGCCTATATTTGATACCATGCTAGCAATGGAGTTCAGGACACCACTATCTACGTTAACCCCTGCCAAACTACACTTGGACATATTAACTCGCATCACAAGAACAACCTCAAAATCTCATGAATGGTCAACACTCTCTTAAAGCCCTTCACTTCAGGCGAAATAAAAGAATAGTTTCATTTGCGAAGGTGTGAGATAACCACTGTATCCCTACCCACACCACATGACCCCTCTTGACACTCATACCCAACATCCTAGCCGTACCAAACATTTCAGGCAATGGAGTAAAAAGAAAAGAAAAGGAGAAAGAGGACTGCCTGCCTTAGACTATGTGAATAAGAGAACCAAGCCCTAGGGCCGCTTGGGGAACCATTAATTAGATATATGAAAGCTAGAATTAGAAAGGCAACCCCTAATCCACTTACATCACCTTCCCCCAAAACCCTAATAAAAAAGGCCTGGCTCACCCTATCATACGCCTTCTCAAAGTAAAGTTTGCAAACCATTTCTTGAAACCTAGCACAGTGTGCATCATCTACCACCTCATTGGTGACCAAAGCCGCATCCAGGATCTACTTCCCCTCCACAAGAGGACTTTGAGCCACGGAGATAGCCTGCAATGAAATCGCCCCAAGTCTAATCAGAAGGACCTTAGTGATAATCACGTACACATCGGTGACCAAGCTGTAGAGGTCAAAAATCCCTAGCCTTGATAGAACGTTCCTTCTTAGGAACAAGGGTAATAAATCTAGAGTTCACACTCTTACCAATCACCCCGGTAGCATGAAATTTTGTGAAAATCCCCCAACATCTCATCCTTATACACATCTTAACAATCTAGAAAGAAAGCCATAGTAAAACCATCGCCTCTCCAACCACATCCGATGTTGAGGAGAAGTAGGTGCCCACTCCACACTTTAATCATAGACCTCTTCTAAACCTCTTTGTTAAAAGCTCCTTATAGATTTCAGTAATCTCATGGGTAGTCCTCTCCACATATGAAATGACCTCCCCTTCTCCCATCTCTAACTCCCAAATATAACTTCTACTATGCCTCCGATTAGCCACCTTCAAAAACAGCCTCAAACTCAAATCCCCTTCCTTAGCCCATTTCACCTTCATTTTTGACTCTGGCTCTGCTTTTCCCTCGATTGCACCTTCTCCAAAGTATTCTTCGACTCTAGACTCTTCCTCAAAAGTCTTTCCTCATACAAAGCCCTATCCATGTCCAGGATATCCTTCAGAAGTTCACTCTTTCTGACTGACATCCCCAAGTTACAAATAGGGTTTAAATGAACCTGAAGTCTATCGCTGGTAAAGAGCTTATTCTGTAGTTCAAGTCGGGATATAGGGGCAGATGTAGATTGCACATTATCATTACAGACAAGTCTTCTCCAAGGCAAATTATAATTGAATCTTCTCTAAGGCTTCTATGAGCTTTTGAAAACGGTTGTGGACATTTTAAGTTGGGAAGAAGTATGTGCTTACATTTGTTTTTGTCCTAGTTTTTCATTGTGTTATGTATATCTCTTATTTAATGTACTCATGACTTATGCAGGTACTAGGCATGATACCCAAGGAACCTGATGGTGAGCCATTTGAGAGTGCCCTAGCTCGAGTCCAACGATGCATTGGTGGTGGATTAGCAACTGAAAATAATGACAGTGATAGCGATTTAGAGGTCATTGCTGATTCAATCACAGTTAATCTTCGGTGTCCTGTAAGTTGAGATTTCTCACTAGTATAATTTGCTAGACAATATATGACATAAATGTTACTATGAATAGATTTTAGTCTCAACTCCTTCACTGCATTGTGTTTATTTTCTCGCATGGATCTGTTTGATGTCGACATCACATAAAATGTACGGTTTCATGTTGCTGAATACTTATCAAAAAGGAAAAATGCTATACCTGCAGACTTAATTGGTTTATACAAGTACCTATGACAATCAATTTGGGTTTAAATTTGACTATGAAAGTCTTGGAATTGATTCACTATATTACTTGCTAATGTGTCAATCTATTTTGCATTATGCAATGCAATTGATGAAATGAATTCTATTTCAACCGCGATATGTGTTTGGAGCTAATTTCTTAGATTGCAAGTGTAGCTAAAATAAAACGAAAAAAGAAGTGAGTTTACATATTGTTTGTAATGATTTCTCTCCTTTTTGTCTTTCTCTGTTTTTATTTGTCCTTTGGGGGGGGGGGGGGTTGCTGTTGGGCATTGAATCACAGCTAAGCGGATCTAGGATGAAGACTGCTGGAAGATTCAGACCTTGCGCACACATGGGCTGCTTTGATCTTGAAACTTTTGTGGAACTTAATGAACGCTCTAGGAAGGCAAGATCTTCATCTTGTATTCAAGTTGACTTTCATTATTTGCATATTAAGGATTAATATTTAATGTATTGACGACTGTTTATAAAATTTGGATGCAGTGGCAATGCCCCATCTGTCTCAAGAACTACTCACTCGAGGACATTATCGTTGACCCTTTCTTCAATCGTATTCTGAATATGGTATACCAGAACTTGAATTATCATGTATTAGCTATCATGAATACTGAAGCAATCTTATTCGGTCTCATTTCCTTTACTTTCGCGATTATAAAATGTAGATGCAAAGTTTTGGTTGTGGAGAGGAGATAAATGAGATTGACATGAAGCCTGATGGTTCTTGGCGAGTAAAAAAGGCTCGTGAAGTTGGCGAACTTGCACAATGGCAATGCCCTGATGCTTCTATTGAAGGTCTCTTCAAATCAGAAGATGGGCAAAGGAATTGCACTGCTTCAAAACCAGGAATACAGAATGACGTTGGAGGTTGCCATGTTGATGGGCCTCAGGGTGTAGGCCATTCATTCATGAATCAACAAGACAATGAAGCTGAATTTTGTGGGCAGAATGTCATAACAATGAGCAGCACTACTTCGGAAAATGGTAATGATGATGGAGACCCAAGTATCAATCAAGATGGAGGTGCTCATTTTGGTATATCTGATAGTAATGAACATGAAATCAGTTCAGGTCTGCTTAGCTTGGCTCGAACACATGGAACCGATGGTCAAGGTTCTAATCTTTCTGCCGCACATGCTGATGTTATCATTCTCAGTGATTCAGAAGATGAAGATGATGTTCATCTGGTTTGTCCCGAAGCAGCACTTCCTGTAGATTCTTGCGCTAATCATGATGGATATTCACTTTCTGCTCCTGCAAATGTTCTCAACTCTTATCCTCCTGTTGCTTCTGGTGAGGGCCCTTGTGTTTTCAATGGGACTGACATTGACGTACTGAAGTGTCAGTCCCCTTTTCCTTCTAACTCACAAGGAGGTGCTGGAATTGATTTCTTTGGTACAGCTGGTGGCAATGTTGATGAGCACAATTCTGCCTCCTGTCCTGAACCTATAAACCAGATGTTGACTTCAGATTCCCCCTTGGATCCTGTTCATGATGTGATGGATTCACATGATCCCCGTAATAGCTCGTTTGATCATCAGTTTGCATCTGTTAGTGCTAACATTTCTTTGGAGGTTCTCCTTCCATGTCCACCTGTTTCCACACATGAGCTCTCACTGTTAAGTAGTATCCCTAGTGAGGATTGGATGTCTCTTAAAACAGGAGGCAATGAACATGAAGGTACTGGAAGCAATGTGGAGGTTCATAATGAGTCTGCAGCTGAAGATGGGCTGGATTTGCAAAACCAGTTTAGGTCTAGAGAAGGTATAATTTCCAACCTAAATTTTACTTCATTCCATCTTAAGCTAGATTTATAAAGATTCAAGCATGTAGAAATAGTTTGCCCCAGGATTCTGCTTGTTTTTTTTTTTTTTTTTTTTTTTNCACACTCTTTACTTGCTCATCATTAATAGTTAATTCTTAATTGTTTTATGTTGCTAACACTCTTTACTTATTCAGTATTAAGAGTTAATTGTTTTAAAACTTGTTATGTAATTCCATCAGTCCCCAAAGTTCTTCAACAAGTAGGTCATTAATGCTTGATGGTTCAATGGATTCGTAAAAGAAACATTTCTTGATCTGCACCTTATCTAACTCTACATACTTTTAGTTTTTCGTAGGTTAATGATAACACTGTCTAAAATTACTTCCATGCAAATCTATAGCCTAGCCCAGTCATCAGTACAATTTTGTGAATAAATTTCAGTGGTTGGTACTCCCTTGGTTTTGTTTAAAAGTCATTCCAAATGATCAGTTGTTATATTTCCCTTTTCTTAATCTCTGAAGATGCTGTGCCTTTTGGTGCTCCACCAGCAAAGTATGATTTCCAGTGTGCCTATGATTTTATTAACTCAGCATGCAAAATTTTTGTTGCCTTGCCTCTCTCTATATCTCTTTCCATGACCTTGAATCCTAACTTATGCCTGCTTCACCACCTTCCCCTTCAGAAAGAGAGGTGGTTGGCTAGGAAGAAAGAAGATTAAGGAGTTGGATCTGCCTTCTCTTTATGGTAATGATTCATTGGCAATTGTCATAAAATGCAGCTAATTGGTCTGGAATAGCTGAACATTGGGCTACTTTTAAAGGGACATTATGACAGTATCTAGTAGCATCAATAGTAGTGTTGTGAAGTCTAATTATGAGAATTGCTAGTTCTCGTCTAATTTCTATTTCCGACACTACTTTCATCAAATGTATTCTTTATCTTAAAGAGAAAATATGCTAGGAATGAAATCTTAGTGTTGCTTGTAAGTTTTTTGCTCCATCCTTCAAGCTTCATATACTCGTGATCTTTCGTCTATGTTTGAATTTGGATGCCACACTATTTTGCATGGCGAGATAAACATATTGTGGTATTTCTTCGTGATTCGATAACATTTCTCTAAGCTCAAGGCATGAAACATTTTTAAACAAGTGGCACCTACATTACATTGCTTTCACTGCACAGACCAAGGAGAATGCCAATAGCCAGTATAAATTTGTTGTGTTCAACTGTCCTTAAAACTTTTGAAAAGGGTGAGGTTGATTAATACAATGTAATTTTTGAGAGGGGGTGAATTTGGGAGTTGGGACTGCCAATATAGGCAATATGTGTTGTGTTGAGTCAACATGGTGCAGCTTTTATATATGGGAAAGAAATGGATTTTCTTTCTTATCAATTTTATAATTTCTTCTATGGTCTCTACGAATATGTGAAGCAATTTTCATCTGATTTGATACTTTTTTGTAAATCAGGTATAAACAATATGCAGAACTACCGTTACAAATGCTTTTCACTTGATTGGATATTGTTGATATCTAATTCTTCCCTTGTCTTCTATTCTATGTTCATCATTCTTTCAGGATATTTTTACTAGTGTTAAATCTTATTATATACGCATATATTTCCTCTCATTTTTGGCCACCGTATGTTTCCTTATATTTTATAAATTAACATTTTGTTTAGATAAATTAACATGTTTTAAAAATGGCTTTTCCAGATACTTTGATTCAAGAGGCACCAGGTGAATCTGGATCTGAATCTGACCCTACTGTCAGCGGGAAAAAGTCTGATGGTCCATTCTCATTTCCTCGCCAGCGAAGGACTACGAGAAAACGTGGATATGATGCAGCATTCCGAAACCTCGTCTCGAAATAAAATTTATTGCAGTAACACGTTTCGAGATTGTATATGATAGGCTCTTATTTGACTATAACACAGGTGAGGTGTCTACTAAGTGACTAATTGGACGATAGAGGTGCCAGATGTCTACTTAGTGGAATCCACATCTTCACATTGGCTTGCCATTTGAATGATCCTTCCCTTAAGCTTGGAGGCTTATCAATCTGAAAGCTTAATGATCATTTTTTTTGTGGAATGGCGTCTTTTCTGCCTTGTAAAACTTTTGATGACTTGGAGAACTGCTTTAGTCATTTGGTGACCCATCCTTGATATGAAAGTTTGGGATATTATTGTCAGCCATTGCATGGAGTCGGAGATCAATGTCACTGATCGGGCAGCTCTCTCCTACATTGAGGTAATGATGTAACTCTTGATAATACTGCACATGTGAATTTTCAAGTAGACGTTTGCCTAAATGCTCGATGGGTACTGTTGTTGTGGAAATATTTGTTATAAAGCGAACCCTTGATACAATTAGGTATTTCTATAAGCATGTGCAATTCTTTTATATGTCCTTTGAATGCTAAATGACATGAGCAAAAAGACTGATTTTTCCAAGGTGCATGTTTGAATGTGAAACATTTTTGACAACAGAAAAGTGTGCTGAAAAATTCGTTTATACATGGAACTCAAGTGTTCTACTTTGAACATTTTAATTTCATGTGGGTACCCTAGGCGTTGATTATGTGAGGGAAAGAGAAAATCTCCGAAGACGATGCTTTTGAGCTGAAAGCACCTATTATACTAGCTTAACTGTTCGCTTGAAAAGGCTTTTCATCCATGTACTTAACTAACATAGTGGTTTGCTTAACACGCACATCTGTTCTGCTTGTTGAAGCACTGATTTGCTCCACTCGTCATTTTGTCAGAAATATTTTCAATATGCTCTTGGGGATATGAGTTGAATGCTAGGAAATACTTGTGTTGTTAGACTGCTAGCTATTTAGAGGGAAAAAATCAAAAGTAGCTAAACTATCGAGAGCTTGAAGAAATTTCCATGTGCAGGCTGTTATGTCAATCACACCTGATAATTTCTTTGACATGTAGGTCCTCACTTTGACAATTTAAAGCTTGTCAGTAGCTAAACTATCGGGAGCTCGAAGAAATTTCCATGTGCAGGCTGTTTTGTCAATCACACCTGATAATTTCTTTGGCATGTAGGTCCTCACATTGACAATTTAAAGCTTGTCAGTAGCTAAACTATCGGGAGCTCGAAGAAAATTGCCACATGAGCATTACTCTAGGTTGGATTTTTGATCATCAAAGAGCCAAAGGTGAAACTCTTCTTGCAGAAAGACTGAATTAAAAGAAACTTATGTGCTTGCTGCTTCAGTGATGGTTATTTACTAGTAATTCTAACGACTGTATGTGACTCGAAGCTCATCTGAGTATACTCTGCATGGCCTCCTAGTTGTTATAAATGAGGCAGCTCAGAATGGCCTCATAATATGGTGATTTCTACTTCAAATTTTATGGTGTTGTACTGAAGGATATTCACACAGTAGTTGTATGTCAAGTTCAAAACTATTTTGAAGGGCGTATTGTATTGTGCCAGCTTAGCATTGGAATGAAGCAGCAACAGGTAAAAACAAATTCTTTTTTTCTGCTATGAAGAGGAAACCTTGTGGTTGAGATATTGGGAAGCTCGACATTGGTAGCGACTGGTAATGGCATCTTGGAAGAAGTTCTCGATGATCAGGGGTGGCTACTAGAACTTGGCTTGGGGTGGGGAGCTGCAAAAAAGTAGTGTTCTGGATACTGAGATGGAAAGCCATTCTGGCATTGTAGCTCTGATTGTATTCGATGGCTTTTGGCATTGATGATCATGTACTGGTTATAATCCAAGTTTCTGCCTTGTGTATAATAGGAAAAAGTAGGTTCTTGGTAGAATGATTTAGATTGTAAAAATATTTAGTTCGTGTTCAAATTTTTTTTCTTTTTTCCTTTCTCAGTAGCTCAAGTAGAAGTGGCTATCGTGTTGAGGTTGAAGCATTTTTTAACCCGAAATTGAAGTATTTTTCAGGTGTCTGCACCGGACTTGAAAGTCGAAACCAACCCGATTGTCACTGCCCGTTGTTCGTGGTCTAATTTGCTATTACCAATTAACGAAAGGCTTTATGGTTCGTTACCATCTTGGCGATTTTTGTTGATCAAGGTCTCGGATTATAAAGAGTGTTGGATTGGGTATTGATAAAGTGACAGCTAAGGGTGAGCCGTGAGTAGAAGCGGATATCTGATCTGTTTTTAATCTGAAATTCGGATACTCGGTGTCGAAGACAAAACTACCGTTTGTATTTGATCCAGTTCAAATCGGATATCCGATTATAACTATAATCAGTTGGTATTAACATATTCTCTTGTGAGTAATTATGCTTAGATTTTGAATATCCTGTGCTATTAAAAAAAGGGAAATCTTGATACCAATAATCCAACATTTGGGCGGTTCAACAAGCATAATTCCACATTCAGAAATCGATAAAAACAATCCCATATTTACTTTTGTCCCACAGTAATGGGCCAAGTGACATCTCTGCTAACTCCTAATTACGGAAATAATGGCGTGGTAGGGGTTTATTACTAATATCATTGAACCGTTTACTTCTTAACCCCTGTCACGTGTAGGATTATTTTTGTTGGACCGTCCAAAACTTGGATTATTGGCATCAAATTTTTCTTAAAAAAAATCAATACTTGCTCAACTATCATAACACAAGAGGACAAGCCCCAGTTGACGTTTCACACGTTGCTTCTTCACAAATCACAGATGCTCTGGCTCTCCATAACTGACTCATGTTTGTACATCACTCGAAGCTTTTACCAAAACACACCATTAAAATGAACTGCAATGAGTCAAACAAAATTTCACTTGAAGACTTCAATGTAGATAGAAATATATATGAACACACAGATACGCGATTAATATTAACGAATGGTTGCGCCGGGAAAAAAAACACTCATACCCGATGAAGCCTCTTTCTTGAGTCCCTCTATTTGGGATCTAGGTTTGTTTCCGCTGCCTAGTTTCTTCTTGCTAGTCGTGACTCGTGTGGATAGGAATTAGTGTGTATGTTTTGTTGGTTTGACTTACTAAGAAACGCCAACACAAGTGACAACGTTTTACAAAGAAACGCCGTTGGGGCTTCATGTCCAGAATGATGTGGATCACAGTTTGAGAAATAGTTTTGAAATAGGCATATTTTGGCATTTATTTTACTTTTAAATAATACTTCAAGAAATCACACGAGTAGTTAAGCAAAATAATACGAACAAACTTTAAATCATTTGCACAAAACATTCCAATACTTAACACCGTTAGATTCCATCAATACATGTTTAATATGTTATGGAGTATCTTTTCTTTTCTTTTCTTTTTTTTTGGAAAATGGTAAGAGATTTCTTATTCCATGTAATATGTTATATCTTACTATTATATTTATTTTATTTTCTTTTCTTTGGATGACAATATATTCCACAAATAATATTGATTTTTGAAAGTGCAACTTTTGTTTTTTTTTTTTTTTGTTTCTCATATACTCACATGTCTTTGCTTTTGTTGCTTCTCATTGTATTGGAGCTTCATTTTACACCTTTATCTATCTCCGCCAATCTTTATTTGTTTCTCTTTCAATATTAGACTACTATGTGCAAACAACCCAAAAATCTGTATTAGTATGCACAAATACTATAGTACAAATTATTTTGCACATACAATCAATATCCAATTATTAAGCCAATTTTTCTTCTTCCTATTATTAAACTTGAAAAATTGTAATTCCAATACAAAAACATAAACAAAATTATCCAAACTTATAAGACGACTTCTGTCAAAAAAAATAAAATAAAAACTCACTATAAGACTTCCCAATTTTATTATTAGTTTTTTTTTTTTTTGACAGAAGACTTCCCAATTTTTTTTTTTTATTTTTTTTTTTTGATGGAAAAGACTTCCCAATTTTGATATAACACGATGGAGTTTATAATTAACAAAAAAAAAAATTAAAAAAATTAAAAATCCAGACCCAGACCCAGACCCAGACCCAAACCTCAACCCAAACCCGATTAGGTTGGTGTTTGGTTTGGTCAGCCCATTGAAGGAATCTCTTAACTTTCCACCATTCCACGCCTTAAAGAAGAGAGTTAGAGACAAAGCGCCCCCCTTCAACCGTGCTCGCCGTCGCTCCGCCCGTGTCGCCGGAATCTCTCGCCGTCGCTCCACCCGTGTTCGCCGGAATCTGTTCGCCATTGAAGGACCTTGCTGGTTAGTGTTGTGCCGCTGTAGATGCTTTCTTTATTCTCCCTTTTTTTTTTTTTTTTTGACTTACTTCCCAGTAATTAGGTCCAATTTCCGCAAATTTGAGTTGTTGATCGGTTCTTGAAACACACAAATTTTCATTGGATATTCAAGGATTTTTCCTAGCAGTTTTTTGATTTATTTTTGTGCTTTTATCTTCTGTTTCCCTGAATTTGATATTGTTGGTTTGTTTATAGTTGATTCAAACACTAGTTCAAATCAGTTCAATGGAGAACTCAGCTGCTAATCAGCTACCTGAAGTGGATTCTTTGCCTGATGGGTTTGTTGAGAGTGCTACTGAGTCAATAGCTCCTGTGACACCCTCAGTTGAGAGGGAGAGACCATTAGATGACCACAATAATGAGAGCAAATCATTGGGGTCATCGTCGGATAATTTGAATGATTCGAGTAACGAAACACCAGTAAATGAGCTGGTTTCTGGTGAAGGGAAAGTTGAAAAAGCGCCCAAGTTGAGGACGTTCCCGGTTCCGTTGTCTGAGAAAGATGGGTATGATGCTTCTGGAGAATGTGCTGATGTTTCTGATGATAGCTGCTTGGAGCAGCGAGAAGATGGTGCGGTAATTGTACCGGAATCGTCTGCTTCCACTTCTGTAGGTTCAGTTGAATGTGAGTTAAGAACGGGAGCTAGTGATGGGAAAGAAAAAGGTCAATCGGATGTTCAAAGCTCCAAGAAATGTAATGTCCTTCACTCCCGGTATCTCTCTTTGCTTACCTGTGATGTCCTGGTTTGTTGGGATTTTTCTTTTTGCATAGCCACTGAATTTTTTTAGGTAGTTTGGCAAAAGGAGAAATTGCATCAGGTTGTTCCACAATTAAGTCTTAATTCTATGTTATTGTCAGAAAGTCAGAAAGAGGAGTTTTCTTGCTTCATAGAGGTTTTATTATCAAACATAAGTCAATGAAAACCTAGTGTTTTTTTTTTCTTATTGTCGTTGGTAGGGAAGGTGATATGTATGTAGTTATAATCTTGTTTAAGTACAAAACAGTCTGTTCTGAAAGACTGCCCATAGCAAAATAATAAGAAAGATATGTGTTAATAATAGTACTAAAGTGTACTAAATGACAAGGGGACAAACTAGTGAATTCCAATGTCACTTAGAGTCTTCATTTCAGTAAAAGAATACGTGTCGAGTTCTTTGGCACTGGGATTCAATATGACACATGGACACTTCAAATTAGACCAAAAACAAGAAAAATTAAATCATTGAAATAGATAAAGTCTAATCTTCAGATTCCCGTACGAACCGGATTTTGGGATCCTCGAGTCTAAGAAACATAGGTGGAATCCCGCTGGCCTTTCGTGAGGTATCAGGAGGTCTAAGTACTTCATTCTTGACTAGTAGTGAGTCTATCTCCAAAAGACTGACGAGAAACATTAAAGACAGAAAAGCAGAAGGAAATACTAAAGCTTGCATTCAAACAATTTTGAACGCAAAAATAATTGTGGGTAAAAGGGGATGTTGTAGGGAATGAGAGAGAGTACATTTCTTCCTGTTTAATGACATTGTCTGAGGCCTGGAAGAGTGGGTAGGAGCCAGGAAATCAAATAGTGATTAACTGGATATGGTAGCAATTGTGAAAGCATACTTTTGAGGGTAATGCAGAGGGTTTGCAGCTGTCTCATATGATTTCACGATCGTGGTAAGCTCAAATACCGGTAAGACGCAGCCGTCTTGTGGTGCCACAGACCTCCATTGATTCTTGCATGGGAGAGCATGCAATTCGTGTTTGGAGTTGTCTAAGTGTGTGTGTCACTCTTCCACTACCCCCCCCCCTCGTTCTCTTTACTACTATTTTAGCATGCCAATAAGCCTCCAGCATGAGTCCTGAATAACTGGTCATCTTTCTTTTTGAAATGTGGTCATCTTGCACCATTTGTCTTTAGGTTTTCCACAAGTTGAAATATTATTATGACTTGTTTTCAGGGATGTCTGATGCGGAGTCAAGCCATGCAAAGGAGACACTGTTACCAGAGAGTCAGAAAGTCCGTAAAGTATGTGGTGTGGTCTTACATCTTAACTTTGGTCCGTTTCTATGTGAATCATATTAAAGGCTGTAAAAGATTGATGTTATTATCTTCCTCCTGCTCTTCCTTTCCTTTTTGCTTAATAATATCTTGTAACTGCTAACACGTATAGCATGCGTAGGTCATTTGCACCAAGGAAAGATATGCAATAATAGGATGAGTGATCTTCTGGGAACTTATGGGGACAAGGCTAGCTTGAAAGGCTTGAGGTGGTTAGTGGGGCTAGTTGTCAACTCAGAAAAAAAAAACATCTAACATCTAGTGGTAGAGAGGCGACTAAGGTGTTGCACATAGTCGTACCCTTTCTATTCACCCTTGTGGTTGATGTTCCTAAATATCCTAATACGATGGTCCTATAAGGAGCAGATTGGGTTTTGATAGAGCGTATCCAAGTTAGGTGGAACAAGTCTAGGTACCCCTTTTACAGGGTACCTTTTTTTTTTTTTCTTTCTTGAGGATGACTTCACTTTATTTAGGAATTGACTATCGTCCAGACTTTTGAGTCTATTCCAAGTCTTTGTATCAATTTGTCTAAGAATAGTAATTGTTCAGTTAAGGAGTGCTTAAAAGATGTGCTAGTAAGTGATTGTAGTTAGAACCATACTCTCTTTGATGGCTAGTTAGCCACATAGGCTTATTTCAAGTAAGTACAGACTTAATCAGAATGTTTGTGAACTTGTGATGCTTATGGTGTAAGTGGCATTACGTTTGCTAGCCTTGAGAGTACAGTTGTGACAGGCAAGTGGGGATATGGTCGTATCCTGAGAGGATGCTTGGAGTGTTGATTTTCTATTTGTATCCTTTTCATGTCTTTGTGGCCTCTCTTTTTATCACTATATGCCTTCATTCGATTTTACTTTTTCTATGGACAATCTCATGGAAATTCCATTTTATGAGGCATGTTGATGGGAGGAAACTTGATAAGTTGTGTTGTTTGTTAGTTTGGCTCGACTCTTTCAACACGCCCTTGAGTCAGAGACAAGGGTATGAGCATCATTAGACACAGGGTTTTTCTTGTAAATCCTCTTGCAGCACCTGACTACTAAGCATAATCCTTCCTGCCCTCTTAGCTATTTTATTTAGGGTACCAAAGTTTGCTTGAAAATTCGCACTTTCTTTTCGGATAACACCAACAATATATACAGCAGAGATGAAGGCCACATAAAATGATCTTGCTGGATGTGTGTGATGCTGTTTAGGAGCGGGGATACTAATGAGTAATGAGCATTAATTTTTGCTTGCATGGAGGATGTGGATGCGATTGTTTGGTGTCTTTGGGTATCTTTGGGTTTGTGGCTCAAGCTTGTTGATAGTGATCTAGGTTTTATATATGGGTTTGGGGTCTAAGAAGGGGTAAGATCATTTGGACATCCATGATGTTTGCTGTAGTTTGATGCATGTGGATGGAGGGAAACAATTGAATTTTCATAGTCTACAAGATCTAATTTGGGAGAGAGTGGCATGCATTACATGGTTTTGAATTTTTTTGGCTCATAGAGTATCTGGGAGGTCTCTCGTGCAGTCATGCATATTTGATTGTTTCAGGAGAACAACTCATCTTCACATTTGTAATTCATTGATATTCTTTAACGCAATTATTCTTTTGTCTTGATAAAGTAAAAGGACCTTAGGACACCAATTGTAGAAGTGACACATTTCAGCAGGAGTTTAGAGGACAAAAATATATTGCTTTTACATCAAATGCTTTATGTGGTTTTCATGTGGTAAATGATAGTACGTTAAGTTTGGTTGTAAAAGTCAATGTTATTTATGCAGGATACAGTTGAAGCAAAGCGTAAAAACACAAGACGCACCTTCAAAACAGAACAGGAGTTTCTGGAGTTCACTCTAAAATATAAACAAGTTCTGGCAGAAAGAGATGCAGGTAACATTGAATAAGAAGCGGCATTTTTAATATAGCAGGATATGAATTGTATGCATTGGAAAACCCTAGGGTTGACTGCCTTACCCTCTGCAATAATAGCCTGAGTTCTATTTTTATTAGGACATGTGTATGATAGTCAAAAGCCAGGAAAAGATTGAAATAAACATGGCTTGCCATGAAGTAGGAAATTGGATTGTCAAGCCCAACCAATACATTTTTTCACAACTTATTGTATCAAAAGTGAAAATTCAACTTTCCGAGGCTTTTTGGGAGCCAGTTGTGTCGAGAGTAGCTGGGCGTCTAGATGGGTGGAAGGGGAGATACTTTTCTCTTGGGGGGAGGATTACCATCTTGCAGTCTTGCCTAGCGAGTATTCCCATTTACTACCTATCCCTCTTCAGGATGCCCGTGGCTGTGGCTGATAGGATCGAGAGGCTTATGCGGGATTTCTTATGGGTGGGAGCTGGTTGTGAAAGGAGAGACCACCTTGTTAGTTGGGACCAAGTGTGTAGACCTAAGACAGAGGGGGGTTTGGGTATTGGTCGATTGGTGTCTAAGAACATTTCACTGGTGGGCAAGTGGTTATGGCGGTTCCCCTTAGAGACCGAGTCTCTATGGCATCAGGTTATCCGGAGTAAGTACGGTCTTCGGCAGAATGGTTGGGATGCCCTCACTGGTTCGCTTGTCTCTCATGCCGCACCATGGAAGTTCATCTCCCAGGTATCTCGCTTCTTCTTTCCTATGGTC
>BSSO01000717.1:0-29576 GCA_030267885.1 Mesembryanthemum crystallinum
AGAAGAGAGGAAGATTGCCTCATCAATGTACTACCAGCAACTAGATTACAGAACCCTCTAATACATGACATCCCGTTTTTTCACAGCATTTCTCATAATTCAGAAAATGGCGTAAATGGAGGCATAACAGAATGTCATTACAGGGATGCCCAACTACACAGTTGTAATCTTTAAGCAAGATCAGCCATTCCTCTTCAATTGACTACAGCTTTCTTTCACCATTCCCAGTCTCGAGGGCTTCATCTTCCTGCAAAACACAAGCTTCTTGCAGGTAATTGGGCCATCGCTTGCTGGTACAGAATGAATGCTACGTGAATTATGTTCTTTGAAGGGTTATTTCATTACCATTCAGATTATGTTTATGGGCAAAAGAAGAAACGAGGAAGAATGTCCAGACTCCAGAATCGAAGAAAGCCGATGACAAGTAAAGGAGGTCTCATTGAGAGTTAGATTTATCCATCTTACCTGAAGTGGCAGCTATTTTGTAAAATGAATTGTTTCCTGTAGTGTAAGTATAAGGAAAATGTCTATTCAAGAGTCATTTTTTCCTTTGTTTTGGGTGGGTTGGGAAGGGGCTTGTAGCACAGCTTAGTGAAGACTGCTTACAACCTTCCTGATCTTTTACAGAATATGTGCCCTCTTGATCTGGAAGGATTCAAAAAAGAGAACATATAATCATCGAAATATAGGTGAAAAAGAGAAAATTTACATCTAAATTTGTTGAAAATGGGAAAAATGAAATATTCAAGCTACTGTACATTATAAGACAAGGAAATAATTCCACCCCAGCCTTGAGCTGACAGCAGCCATTTTTCCCGTGTCATCTACTAGGTTGACAACTCGAGAAGACAGTTTACGCCAAGTAATTGTATATTTGAGGGTTGTTCTTGTCCCTCTCTAAGTATTCTCGGTCTATTAAGCTTTCAATCCTCTTCTTCAGATCAGCTGGTTTTATAGGAAACTTGAGCTGTTTCACCAAACAAAATGAATCATTTTCAACATTGGATCCTTATTATGAATATACTAAGATTAATGTTAACACAAGATGCACATTGAAGACTGCTCCAGAAAGTAACATTCTGCATGATAAGGCTAGATGCCAATTTGTGATCAATGACACTCAAAACAGAATATTGCGCCAGATTTTCACTGGAAGAGAGAGAATGAAGGACATGAAATACAATGAAAGAAGCTCTCTACCTGTTGAAAGAGCTCAGTTATTAGAAGTGTGTGACTGAGCACCTTCCTCGTCTTCATGATGCGAACAATAGCAGCATCAACCTATATTATTAACAAAACATTTAAGGATAGTGGTCAAAAAGCCCAAGATTCAAAATCATATAGATTCTTTTCCTTCTCTTATTCTGTTTTGGGTTGGGGTTTTAGGCGGGAGGAGGGGAGGGAAGGGGGAATTTTGGGAATCATTGGGCACAAGGATACCTGATATTGACGGTCCTGAAATACTCTCTCAGTGGTGCTTGTATTTTCTTCCACTGTTTCCTTCATCTGAATTGCATTGACCTGCATCAATCAAACATGAAGATTAGTCATGCCACAGCATTATTCCATGCTCTCAACAGTTAGAGAAAATGACAACATAACACCAGGCAGTCACATTTTGTAACATATTTCATTCTGTTACGTAAGCAATATCTACAAATTCAAACCGTAGGTTCAAAATTGAGTATTAACATAATCTTAAAGGACCTACATTGCCTACTAACAAAGCATATAGATAGACACACTCTCTGCACACCCCACTCCCCCAAAGAAAAAAAAAATAGAGGGAAGACAAAACAAAAGAAAATGATATATAAAATATGATGATCCGGAGAACGAGATAAATTACCAATTTTACTGTTAAGGTACCTTCTTAATTTACACTTGCAATGAAATTAATGTTTTCCCGCATTTTGTTGAAAATTGATTCCATCAAATTGTTGGTTTGGATGTGCTTAACACTGCCGATGGCAACAAAAGCCCATACTCCCTCAGAAGCGTTAAGATTGTCTAGTTGACTTTTCACGCAAATTAGTAAAAGATGAGCTAGTAGTTTAGAAAGATTAATGAGTAAAATATTTGGTGAATAATGCATCGAAGGAACAAGTACAATCTAAATAGGACATAAAGGACAGTAGGCTAGTTTTAGACTTTAGTGAAACGAAGCGAGTATAATTGCTACAATTACAGAGCCTACCTAAATGGGTTAAGTTTGGCGCACATATGGACATGGAAAATGCATTAATGAGAACTATGAGAGAGAGAATGAGAATGAGAGTGAGAGGCAGGTGGCGGATGATAATCATTCAATCTTATATATCTGATTTTCATTTTTTCTAAATCAGAGGGTAAAACTCAGCACATGTAGGAATAAATTACAATAATAAATAAGAAAGCATGTTAGACAAGATCAATATAAAGTGACCCTTCACACAATGAGCACAAGGACCCAGAACAGAACCAAAATCATTACATGCCAATGGAGTAAAGAAACATACATACCACCACGCTTAACTGTCTCCCATGATGAATTCATAAAGACCATTAAAGATCCTGGAAACTTTCCTGCGCAGAAGTAGTTAACTAATCCTCTCCAATTAGGGCAACTCACCCATTTTAAGTTAACTTCCTTGCCCAACCAATCTTGTAACCCCTAAGCTTCTCATTCTAGTGTCCGTGCTTCAACCTACTTGTTCTCAATTTTGAGACAACTTTTTATTTTGAGATAAGGAATCAAGAAACATTCTTAATCCATCTTGAATTCATGAAATAAAATTTAAGGCTTGTAACTTTTTTTTTTTTTGTGGGGGGGGAGGAGGCAGTGTCACTCTGTAGAATCACTAGTAGAGTAGCTGAGATTAGCAATCGAAATGGCTGCTCTATTCCCTTCCGTGATTGCGTGATAGACACCAACAAAGCTACAATGAGGAAGAATCTCTGAGCATCAATAATAATGTTATAGATTGTCCACTGAATTTGGATTTTGTCTCCATCAATACTTGAATAACTCTATCACCCTCCACTTGAAGCCTCGTAAAATCCACAACATTTTTTTTTACAGATAACATGGTATCCAACATTTTTTTTTTTTTTTCAGATATCATGGCGGAACTCGAAGTAGGGACCTTTGGAATAGATCTCAAATCTCTTACCAGTTGAGCACCCTCACAAAATCCGTATCATAGGCTTTCTAATTCAATCTCTCATTGTTGTTGCCTCAGTGATTAATATGTGTTTCCCAATGATGCAAATATTGCATCTATACATTCAGGCCAATAGACTTGTAGATGGATTGATCAAGCTTGTTTACATAAGCTCATGTTTTAGCTTGAATTGATCAATCTTTTGGAGTATTTGGAGCTTCATTTGTCATGCTAACTGGGAGCACTTGAGAGGCATCTGTTCCATTAATCTAGAGGGTATACCAAGGAGATTTGGCAGCAAAAGGAACAGCACCAACTGTTACCTTAAGAGAAAGCACACAATTCTCATAAGTTAAAATTTTGATTGTTCCACCTTTAATATCTTTTTTTGTGCCCATTTCTGGTTAAGTGAACCTTGGTTCAGCAAGGAGGTTTGGAAGAGAGAAATGTGGTTAAATATATCACATTAATTCAGCAAGAGAGCAAGCAAGAAGCAGCTATTGGCAAGCCAAGCACAACAAGACAGATTTGATCACAATTGGTCTATGGCCATGTTCTTGCTCCTATGGGCTGATCTAGGCAACTTCAACCTGTCACTTTGGAGGGAACTAAACCATGTTATTGTTAATATAATTTATTATCAGTTTAATAATAGTTTTTACAGGTTTTAGAACGAGCAGAACATCAGCAGCAGATCAACAAGAGTTCCAGCTCACTAATCTTGTTCTAGCAGCTCTGTAGCATTGCCAGCACCTCTATGCTATTGGTTCCTAGATTATTTGAGTCATTTATCTCCTATTGGCTCACAAAATTAGCAGCAGCAGCTCCCAAAGCTTTACAGCAGCCAAGGAGAAAGCGTTTTGGAGTTTCCTTGATATTAAGGAAGCCTTGTATTATATTTGTTTCTCTTGTGTTTTCTTTCTGTATTTCTTTTCAGCTTTGCTTAGCTTTTGTGTGTGTTAGAATGGCTGTAATTAAGAATATAATAGCTATTATATTAAGCAAATTTAATCTTCTAGTTTTCTCTTAATTAGCCTAGGAACTCCATTGTAAAAATCAGACTTTGATTATTAAAAAATTCAGTTTGAGTCCATTCTCATTCTCTTGGCATTCTGTATCAACAGTGTGGTGCTATCATGGTGGCCAGAGTTTTTCTTGCTTGGTGGTGTATCTGTCAGCTAGGAGTCCTCAACCAGAGTGTTGAGCTTGGAAAGTGATGGTGTATCTGTATTCACAGCCTTAGTCCAACCAGTTCCATTGTTTGAGTTGTGGTGCTTCTGTTTCAATCCAAGGGGAGTTTCTATTCTTTTGAAGCTGATAATCATTTCTAGAAGCCTTTGAGATTAAAGGCAGTTCATAGCTTCTGATTCCAACAAGTTATCTTAGAGTTAGCTTGTTCTTCTTTTATGAAGTGTTTAAAGGCTGAGCATTCTGTGATGTATCCTTAAAATATGACATATCATTCCTCCTTTAAATTCTTATCTATTAAGGGGAAATACAGAGTGAGAGAGAGCCACAACTCAAAGGGGTATGCTGGGGTGCATCACCCAAGTTTGGGGTTCCAAATCTCCTGCTTCAAAATATCTTCTAGGAACCATTGAATTTGATCTCAGCATAGTCCAGGAAAGGAGAATGTCAATTAACATAGGAGCTATTTTCACTGTCTGTGATAGCTTTGATGGTTTTCACATATGAGACCATTCCTAATATCGGTTCCCATTCTTTTGATAATTTTTTGCCTTCATTACAGTTTCTACCTCAATTAAGCTTACAATGTAGAAACAAAAGAAGAAACTTATATTAGCATCCTCTATATATGCTCCCACTATTGTTCTTAAACTATTAATTCAGACCAGAATATTAGAGCTGTGAGATTCACATCATATCTATTTGAAGTGCACCAGCCATTATTATCCTTTTCATTGCCTGACAACCTTCCAACTTGATTAGTCATTTTTCTTAGATAAAAAAACATTATATAATGTCATAGAAAAAACAGTTAACTACGACAAGCGGTCCTCAGATATAGTGAAGCTTCTCAACCACTTTCACCTTGGCCATAAAGAAGATAGATATTCGACCAGTTTCAAAGAACCTCAGATGATAAACAAGACAAACAAATCTGACGCGACACTTTCACATTGGTCTTTAACAAGATACACAACAGAAATGCAAAAATGTATTGTGCCACAATATCTCCTTATTCTCCTAAAACCAAAAACCAGATCTACAAATGGCTCTGGGAACGTGTGAGATTTCATTCGACATAATAAGGGGATTCACCCTTTGATGGTGCTGATTATGAAGGCTTGGTGAAGAATAAAGATAAAGCGGTCCCGATCCAGGCATACCCCAATTACATGGAGGTAGTGAGATCCATTTGCAGGGTTTGTGGCAAAGCTTGGCAGAAAAAGCAACATACATAGAAGCTGGGTTCTCATATGCCGTGTGTTAATCAAAATTCCCCAACAAGTTGCAATTGGAAGATGAGAGAAGCCGGGTGATCTAAAGAACCTTCGGTTGAGTTGCTCCGAGTAGTGTGGTAGGCTCCTATCCTACCAATCTATATAGACGGGTGTAAACCCGAACGCGAGATCCGATAAATTTATTTAAAAAAACAAATTGCAAACAAGTCTTGTTGCCACCAGGACAAGGGATATAAGGCATATACTATGAGGTGACAACCTTGTCACTCTAAGCAAGTCATTAATGTTATTGCCCCCCAACTCCATAGTCCACACAAGCACTTTCAAGGGAACGTTCATTTTCCAACGGAAAGTGGCAATAGGGAACGGAGCATATCTGGAAAGTGAGTCCAGGAATTAGATTTTGAAGAGCACCCCCAACCCCAAGGGATTGCACTTCTACACTCTAATGTCCTCACTGCTCCTCCGTTTCTCTATTATGTGAAAACCTTCATGAATGAAGACTAATAGATATTTACACTAAGGTGGTGCTTACTTGGACGTAATAGTAATTACAATGTAATGAAGATTTTGTAGTTATAGATATACTTATGGCTACTCATAGAATGTGTAAGTGTAAGGTTGGTTGTAACATCATTACTTCTAGTCATGTAATGATGATTACATTGGTTGTGCTAGAGAAATTGAGATTATATATAGATTGATGTAATCAATTACATCTCTCTCAAACACTCCCCTCCATCCCCTTCTTTTCCACCCTTTCTCCATTCACTAAAATGATGCATTACTTTGTAATCAAAATTACATCCAAGTAAACAAGCCCTAAGATGAAAATCAGAAACATCTGGTGCAAAATAGTCTCTGCTTTCCTTATATGACACCACATCCATTTCCCCAATTAAAGAGTAACCTGGGAGATGAGTTATGACACTTGGGAAATGGACTTTCAAGGATGCACATGTCCCAGCCCAAATAGTATGCAACCCCACCCAATTTGATGTTACCATACATACTCTCAATGACCTCATGCCATCAAGGGGAGTATGCCTATCCATTTCCTCAGAAGAGTAACAGGTGATCAACCTGATACCCAAAACTTCCTTTCTGTAGGTCGACACCAAATCCAAGAAGCCATATAATCCTTCAATCTGTGAATGGTTTTACAGATAGAAGAACACAAACAATGGTTTTTCTTTCTCTTGATTCAGCCTTACTGGGGCAAACTTGATCCACCCACTAATACATTATATGAACGGTACACTATGGGCCTAACCCACATAAGGTTTGGTTCTCTTTAAACTCAGGGGCACCAAAATTCAAAATACACATAACCAGGCATTCCTTTTGTATCGCATGAGATCCCAGCCATCATAAATGTAAATTTTACTAAATATTGCATCCTCATCTAATCTATATTTCTTAGTTCTTTGTCTCTAGAACATATCTGTGCATGTTCAAAAGGGTGCCCCTCCTTGAACTCCATTTGCCAGTAAGACTGTATCATATAGATAAAAGCACTGACCACAAGCTAAATATTGCCAAACTGACAGCACCAGGCCTCTCAGCAACACATACAACAACAGTATTTAAAAGAGGACACTGGCTGAAAGTGACAGTTGGAAGAATGACTTCAGGAACAGCACCCTTATTGTTTATGCATGCATGTATCAATATATGTGAATCTACCTATGAAGAGAGTGCCTTTCCATACCTTTATACGATAGAGCGGAGCAGCAAATGTGTCATTGAACATAAAGGAGTCATTATCCTCTACTTCCCTGCCTTTGGGCAACTGCATGGTAAAATTAGTTACAACCGTGAAAAGCAGTATATTAATCTTATGGGCCAAAATACTCCTCTTAAAGAATATATCAGTTGCTCGCCACTACCTTCTGAAGGACACGGACTTTCCCACATGCAAGGGACTGGAGAGTTCTCCGCAGCTCTTTATCCTCAATTGCAGTGGCATCCTTAATATCTTGGAAGCTCAGCTTATCCGCATCATTGAATAGCATCAGAACTACAGCCTGGTGTACAGAAATCATCACATAGGTCATTTAGAGGATTGAACAAATAGAAGAAATTTCCTGAAACATCAATCCTATACAAATCACAGAGGTGACTAGAGAAAGACTGACCTGAAAAAGCGAAACTGCAAGCTCCTTTTTACCTTTCGGAAAGTCTGCCTTCAGAACACAGTGACCCAGTGAATTTTGCCACATTAGCCGTCTACCACTGTATTTACTGAGGTAAAACTCTTTGAATATGTCCTGCACACCAAATTTCATCAGGACAGACCTATGACAAGGGTGTATAGAAAGTGCCTGTGCCCTAGCTTGTGTCTAACCTGGTATACATTTAACTCATGCGGAAGACGAACATCCATTGGCGGGTATGTTGGCCAGTACCTGCAACCAGCCACATGAATTACAACCAACTGGACGAAACAAGAAGTTGCCAGTAAAACATGCAGCTGAACAAAAGTAGTATTCAAACAAAAAAAAAAAAAAAAAAAAAAAAAAAATGAAACCTACCCTGTAGTTAAGACATGAACACTCATCTCTATTCCTGACGGAAGCTTTGTCCTTGCTTGAGATGACTGTTTGAAAGACTCGTTAATTTCTTTTGACAATTCAATGTCCTGCAAAACCATGACATGAAAAAAAAAGATTATTTAACATATGAACATTAGATTGAAGCAGCGATTGACATTCTTATGATACTTAAATAACGATGTTCATGCATTTTGGTTCTTGATAGACATCATGTGAGACTGTTCCACACATCAATGAGATATCGGGAAATCTGTTCATGTATACAGTCGAATTATCATCCCAGAATGTGAAAAATGGATGGAGACGGAACATTGTTTCGCATGGGACTATATATGATTTAGCATAGTTCAAAGTAATATCTATAGAGAAAACCATCAAATTATCGGGAAATTCTGCTCATGTATAGTGTAGAATTATCATCTCACTATGTGAAAATTGGACGGAGATAGAACACTATTTCGCATGGGACTGCATATGATTTAGCATAGTCTAACGTAATGTCTATAGAGAAAACCATCAAACAGAAATTTTGCTCATGTAAAGTGTAGAATTATCATCCCACTATGTGAAAATTGGACGGAGATAGAACATTGTTTCGCATGCGACTGCATATGATTTAGATAGTCTAAAGTAATTTCTACAGAGAAAACCATTGACTCGTGTTTCCTTGATCAGATAAGGGTTTTAGAATTATCAAATAATCTTAAACTCGTTCACCTTGAGTCCTAAAAGCAGACATGCGCAACAGTTTCATGAATGGCAATCAAGGTTAGGAGTAAAGATGGATCATTTCAGTAAGTGGAAAGAAAATGGAATCACAGACAATAGCTAGCATGAAACTCGATAAGGGGGGATACACTAGCTTAGTGTACATGCATATATTTGGTGACTTGATCTCACAAATGCAATGAAACTGAACACAAAATCCAACCCCAATAGTTATAAAGCAACTGATTAAAGAAGAACAAGTACTGATATCAATGAAAGTATCTTACAGAAAGTCCAATAAAATTGAAATATAAAGCAAGCTGCAGCAAATGGAAACTTCAACTCGAGTTGCACAAAGAGGCCCCACTATTAACAAAATGAAATGGCGTCCAATAACAAGCCCAAAGGCAAGACGCATCAAACTAACTGTAACTGAAAAAGAAATTCAAGGCCAAGGGCTAAGTCACTAGAAGTTTCCTGCGCACCAAAAACATCTCACTGTAACCACAACCAATATTAATTTTACCACAGTGAGTACAAGGAGAAAAGAAGATAGATAGACAAGCAGTACAAGGATAGGTGGAGCACTACATCACCCATAAGAGGCCACCAACAAGTAATAACAACAAGAGGGCGATTGAAAGGAGACCAGTCAGGCAAGCTATTTGAATTTAAGAGATCTATTTTCATTTTGAAAGAAAATTTTACCGGGACTCAAATTTGCTATCTTGAAAACATAAACCTTACTTTTATGGTTTAGAAATCAAACTTTAGGTCAAGAGGTGGCCAATTATTGATGCACTAGAATATTTTAAATATTTACACAACTCATACCTAGAGTGGTTGGGAAGGAAAAGATAAAATACACTAAGAAGACTCTCAACTGCACTAGAATATTCTAAATATTCACACAAATCATCTTCTATCTAATGATGATTCTCGGACTTGGGTTGGAGATTCCTCTGAAGTTTTCTCTTGTAAATCCTTCCTCCATTTTCTTTTCCATCCATCTTGATACCCTCATTTCCCTCTTGCTAATATCATTTGGAAGTATAAGGCTCATTTGCAGCTGCGAGCATTTGCTTAGAATTTGGTATTTGGCAGGTTAAATACTCAAGATATGCTGCAATAACAGATAGATCCTGGGCTTTCTGATGGATAACGGAACAAGAATAAAATCTAATTCTCATAAATTTATAACTCACACCTGAAGATAAAAGCTACATTAGCTGGCAAAGCCTGACACGACACGACAACACGACACGAAGTTACTGAGAGAAACACGAACCCGACACGACACGAACACGTATAACCCGAACTTGACACGATTAGACCAATTTTTATTATTATGTAATTATGTAACTTTCTACATAATTTTTGATATATTTTCAGACCGACACGAAATTGACACGAAATGTAACACGAACACGACCCGATGACACGAATTGCCAGCTCTATATACAAGATAAAACATAAGCTTGGAAACCAAGAAACTTCCTAAATGAAAACTCTAGTAATAAAAGCAAACAAATTCACTAATTCCTATCTATATAACTATAATTTCTTCTAAGGGAAGAATAAGACGCATAAATACGGTGAGACTGAGTCATCAGCACATGCCCTTGGATTTAGGCTTGTACAGTAGTACGAGGCATAAATTCTATCTCTTGAAAGTTGGCGTACGTCCTCGAAAATGAGACGTGGCATTTTACTTCGTTGCTGAGAAGGAATCACAAGGGGTTCATGCTTATGCTCCACTGGGATAAAATTAATCTTAGGCCGATAAAGAACATCATTATTACACATTCATCGCTTGCATAAGAGTACATCACAAATATCTAACTTGCTGACAAAGCACAAGACAGAGACGTCCAAATCATACATGGAGAGAGCAACTTGGTATTTGCGAACTCATGGAGGTAAGACCGATAAGTGAGAACTTTAATTGGTAGAGAGATCTTCAACCGGTAGAGACATCTTCACAAGGGCAACTTCCACTAACTCGGTAAATACCAAGTTTAAGGAAGCACTAAGATCAACCATAATATGCACAGCATCTGTATGTAGAGTGCCCGTTTGATGGAATACGCGAGTATAAGATGTAGGAAAAGGCTCAAGAAGAGGACACCTAAGAACGTTTACTACATGCTCATCTTCTTCACCTTCAAATGCAGAATTACCTTCAGAATTAGCGAAGTGTTGATAAAATTTTTGTAATCTAAAAAAAATTAGGCTCTCAAGGTGGTTTCCGAACCCAAGACAGTTTCTCCACATATTGACGTCGATGATGGCAGTCGAGGTGATATGGGTTACGATGTCGTTGAGGAAGGCGTTTGTAAATAAGCTTTTGATAAGAAATCTGAGAAGATGATGATCTCTTAAGTCAGTTTGATGACGATGGCGATGACAAAGACAGGCCTTTTTAGTGACAGATTGCAAAGCGAAGGGATGAAGGATAGAGTCCAAGCATTGTGGGAAGATTAACCTTCGGAGTGTGGAGGATTCTAACCTTGTTTACCCACCTTCTACACCTGGACAACCAGTGAATTTGACGACATTGAATGTATATCAATACCTCCTTCACATGCAACTGCTGGGATTGCCCCCCGGAAGGGGATTGGTGATTGGTGACCACCTAATTTTTCCTGGATATAAAGTACATAACTCCTCGAAACAAGAATTCAATTGCAAGTGGCTCAAAAGGTTTATTTCCAAAGAATGGAAAGAATTGAGAGAAGGAGCTTATTAATATCCATAATAGTGTCAAAGGTGAGTGAAGAGACGGTGCATGCTTAGCACTTACAGTTTGCAGATACTAAATATACGATGTTGACACGGACGTTACCAAACATGTTTTTCTTGTTCTCCAATCTTGACAAGTTTAACAACTTACAATTCAAAACCTTCTGAGCTGCATTTCCCAGTGAAGTAAACCTTGCTAAATGCAGCCAGCCAGCATCAATGCTAATGAGGTTTTCCTGACGGTGGTTACTAATTTAGCAGGTTGTCAACCTTTTCACTCATTTGGAGGTGATGCTAAGATAAGCGGCTCCCTGCTCCATTACTTATATGACCTTCTAGGAGTCAGCGGTTCAACGTGTCTCAAAGCGATTCGATGATTCGAAGTGGGTTTATTTCTGTTTGGGAGGCAGGATCATTCTCATAAAGCCTCGTCTCTCTAGTATCCTGTTATCTTTCTCTGAGTAAACTCAACACCGGTAGTTGTGGCTAATAAGCTTGATAATCTCACGGGGATGATTATTTGTGGCCTGGTTTGGATGGAGAGAACAAAGACCAGTTGGTGAGTTGTGATCTTGTGTGTCAACCTAAAGCGGAGACGGGCTTGCGTGTTGGCAGATTGGTCACCGAAAATATAGCTCTAGTAGACAAGTGGTTATTGCATTTACCCCTTAGGGCCCGCTTGGATTGGGGGGAAATTAGGGGGGTAATGGAGGAAATTAAAGGGCAAAAGTGAAGGTTGGACGTGGTGGAAGGGGAAAAATTATGGTGGAAGGAGGAGTAGAATGAAGGATGTAGGGAGGAAAATTACCCACCACCCCCCCTAGGGTAAGTTTTTCCCCCATATATCCTTCCTCTTCCTCCTTCCACCATCATTTTCCCCCCACCACCACCTCCAACCTTCACTTTTTCCCTTTAATTTCCTCCATTACCCCCCTAATTTTTTCCCCGAATCCAAGTGGGCCCTTAGAGACAAATATCCCATTGTATAGAGTTCATGAAATTAAGTAAATGCAACTGAGAAAGGACGTGGAGATCATTTCCACAGTGACTTCTAGCTTCTTCCCCTAGTTGGTTTGAAGCATGGGAGCTCTCAAAGGGATCAGATTTTGTGCAGGAGACCAAGGAAGATGGGTAGCCTTCTTGCACAAGGTTCCCTCGATTGTCCCTACTTCTACATAGACAGGCTCCTAGAACCATCATTAACAGAGATTGGGAAAACTTCCTCTAGATTCCTGGACTTCGTGGAAGCGGTTCAGCTTCCAGGCAGTGATGAACCTAGGTGGTGGCAGGTGATTCCTTGGGGAACTCACTTCTCTCTATCCTTTCTTCAAAGCTTAACAACACCTCTCCCTTCCCTATAGCTAATTGTATTTGGAATGCAAAGATACCTCTTTAAGGCCCAGGCGTTAATGTGGACATTGGCGTTTGATAGTATCAACACTAATGATCTGCACCAAAAGAGGAAAGTGAGGATAGTGTTGAACTGAGCTTGTTTCGTAGGGCTAGTAGTGAGATGTTGACACATGATTTCCTTAGGAGCAACATAGTGAGGTGCAATATAGCGCGGCGTTTTTGAGACGATTCCTTTCCAACATACGCCATCTACTATGAGGACTCCCGACAACTACGATGTTTGGGTTTTAGGAGCGAGAAGGAGAAGAGATAGTTGTGGTAGAAAGCTTTTTTTTTTTTTTTTTTTTTTTGTCCCCTAAGATGCATATGGCTTGCGAGGAATGCAAGGGTCTCCTAAGGTGCTTTGGGATAGAGTCACTTATCGAACATCTCTATGGTCTAGACTCTAGAGCAGAGGGGCATTTATGCCATTTCAGAGGTCCAAACGAAACTAAACTGGGATTAGATATGTAATTAGTGTCTTTATAGAGGATACCTTGTCCTCTTCCACACTAGTTACATACTTTTTTCTTTTAAAAAGTGAAAAGTATTTTGGACCCAAATTTCAAAATGCACAAGTGTCCGTTAGAATAGTTGTGGGAGCGAGAAGGAGAAGAGATAGTTGAGGTAGAAAGCCTTTTTTGTCCCCTAAGATGCATATGGCTTGCGAGGAATGCAAGGGTTTTCTAAGGTGCTTTGGGATAGAGTCACTTATTAAACACCTCTATGGTCCAGAGCAGAGGGGCATATGTCATTTCAGAGCTCCAAACGAAATTAAACTGGGATTAAATATGTAATTAGTGTATTTATAGAGGATGCCTTGTCCTCTTCTACACTAATTACAAGCTTTTTTCTTTTAAAAAGTTTTGGACCCAAATTTCAAAATGCACAAGCGTCCGTTGGACAAGAACATCGGCTTGATACAAATTAACCCCGAAAAACAATAAAACCAAATAAAGATTATAGGCAATGAAATATGGATGGAGATCATTTATATTAAAGCTATAACAATTTTCTAGTAGCTATAACAATTCTTCACGAAAGGCTTGTTTTTCAGAAATAAATAAAAATGAATAGCCTGGTTATGAAGGAGTAAGTATAAGAAGATCACATCCCTATTTTAGTTAGGCCTAGTAACTATTACTCTCATACCAAACCTATGGAAAAATTTCTCCAGTAACTATTACCCCTACTCTTCACCTAATCCAAGCACCCTCTAATGTTTAGGATATCATAAAGATCACAGGATCAGAAGAAACGTGGCAGTTGTTCAATTAAAGGGTGTCATCAGCTAACAAGTTGAATTGGCAGCAATGTTCTTGCGCCGAAACCATAAGGAAGGTGCACAGCAATGCATTTACCAGCCCAAAAGACACTTTAGACCAACAATCCACAGTTAATGTCTAAGATCACAATGGACACTGAAAAGAAGCAACCAAGATATTTTTAAAGATTGCAAAATCACTTCATAAAGCAGAGACTTGTACCTTGAACATTCCTTCAAGTTTATTCGTAAATTGACTACCGCACTCAGTTTTAAGCTGCATCACCCAAAAGGAGCTTGATTAATGATCAGAGAAGGAAGCATAGAATTCAACAAATTCAGGTTATGTTGGTTAGATTACCTTTGAGATCATAGACTTCTCAGCATCAATGGAAGCACTTTTTCCCAACAAAAGTCTCTTTGCAAGATCCTTTTTGTAGAATGCCTCAAACACATCCTTGCCCTATTACCAAGACTAGGTGAGATGTTAACCCTTTACTTGTATGGATGACATAATATATTTACACAGTCATGTAATGCAAAAACCATGTGGCTGTCCATATATTGTAACGAAAGGAATGGCTTCACATTGCAGCCACTTGGAGTGGCAACTTACCTGTATAAACCGAAATAATACCAAAACTTTATCAAGGGTACCCTCCAATTCCTCCTCAGATGTCCCCTTGTTTCCAGCACGAAGCTTCTCATCCAGAAACTTCGCAATCAGCTCCGCAGGACGGTTCTAATAAAAATTAGGAGAGTTCAAATTAGTTATAAAAGCATAGCTATTTTAGTCAAGATCATAGTGAGCGAAAAAAAAAGTTATTAAAAATTACATCCATGTACATCCCATGAACCAAGAACTTACCCAGCTACCAAAGGAATTCAACATTTATCAGATAAGAAGACCCCATTAGATAAGACCATAGAAAAAAATGCTAGTTCCAGGGTTATTGCTTGAGCTAAAATCCTAACAGCACAAGATGATGAGTACAAACAAGAAAACATTTCAATGATGAGTGTAGACTCTTCTGTTTTGGATGGGACTCAAGATCTAAGCAGTAACAAGTAATTCCTACAAGAATGTCAATAGGCATCGACAACAGGATTCTCGATACCCTCTTTCTGAGACTCCATAAAAGGGAGTATGCCTGGCTCTACTGGTAGTATAATTTGGGATTTGTAGCAGACAGTAGTCCACTTTCCACCTCTACTTGAAAATATTACTTATGTCTCCTCACATAAGAACATCTCAAAAGATGCTATGAAACTTATCTTAGAACCAGTAAGGCTCTCCCTTGGCCTAAGTGTAAATAGAAGTGCATTTGGACCAAGACAATTTGGATCTGGTACTCTCATTTCAGCATTCAGGTAGAAGTTCAAAGCCGAAAAAGTGCTTCAACAAAAAGCATCTGTAATATAATTTTGGCAGATATCATAGTAACTTTAAGAGGGGAAGTCCAACTATGAACTACGATGACCTCTCATAACATAGGGCGGGCAGAAGAAGTCCATACAATGCATGAAGAAAGAAACTTGAACCATAGTACCAAAGTAATCATGATAGTGGGACTGATAAGTTAAAACTTTAACTTGTTGGGTGGAAATGGTCAGTAGCTCTTCACATTAGACAACTTCAATTCATTCATTAACACACAAGATAAGAAATTCATAGAACCACCCGAATTGACCATAATATGCAAAGTTTGCGTCATCAAGCGTACGTGATGTACAATTTCATTGACAGACCCGCCAACATCTTCTTTAGTGTCTTCCTTGGTGGTAATTAGGGGACGACAACGGTATCTATCAACTTTATGGCCCTTTTCCACACTTGTTAAAAGGAAAAGATTGAGGAGACATTTCATCAGATTCATTCGATGAGGATTTACAAGTATCAAAACAGTCAAAAGACTTTTGGAGGGATGCAACATGCAAGGGATTCATTATGTCATAGCTTTTCAAGAGTTTTCATCGTCATCCTTACTTCTAGGCTCTACCAATGAATGAAACATAATATTAAAATTAAAAAATAAAAAATAAAAAATTTTGATTTTAAGTTCCCTTCGAAGTCCACTAAGATAGAAACTTTGCGACTAACAACTAGAATATAGTGTACAAAATTGTCAACCATTTCGTCTTCTTTGGCTAAATCATGGAGTTTATAATACATATCATGCCCATACTCAGACGAATAAACTTATCCTTCATGAATTGCTTCATTCCCTAATTCGTAAGTACCAAGTAGCTAATATTGCAGCTGCCACCATTAACATGCGTATTTTGACGGCAGCTTAGGGAGAATCATCTAGAAGGCCACAAGTAAAGAGTTATCCAGATTCATAATCCAGTCAAGCAAAGCATTTCATCAGTATCATGATGCTATGGCAGAGGCAGATATTGATGGGCATCGTGTGCAACTCTGTGTGCATGATATCAAGGATCATGGTAATAACTTGGTAAATATTTTGGCTAATTATAAGAATGTAGGGGATATCGAGATGCACTATACCTTGAAGAGTACCACCATAGTTACCCGAAGAATGTAGGACTTGAGATATAGGATTTTATCAAAATTCCACTAGACTGTTTTCGAGCAATAATAGGAGGCGAAAATGGCCGCCATTGAGAATGTTTCAAAGTTTTCTTTTGTGAGGAAGTTGCTCAAGCTTTCATATGTCCTTAAAACCCTCGTGAACATGTTGCTCAGCCTTTAGCTATGCTGTAAAAGCCTCAAAATGTTCAGAAACATTCTGATCACTTTTATCCAATTCTGCATTGGTAACCACGAGGCACAGCTAGAGAATTATTGAACTTTGCACAACAAATTCTGTAGGTGGAACACAAACAAGAGCTAGCAAGCCAAAAATGAACTTCCAGCAAGATTCTGGATTCCGGTGACCTAAGACTAAAGATCAGTGGTAATTTAAGGGAAAGTGGAGACAATTGGTTAGAGCTCTCTATTGCTAGGATGACGTCTGATATTATTCAATAAAAGAATGCACGAACAAATTTGCAGCCTAGAGTTTTTGTTGGCCTGTTATCCCATCAAGAGAGTATGGATGGTCAATCAACAGCCAAGGGCCCGTTTGAGAGGTTGTTAGTTGCCAGTTTTTATTTTGTGAAACTTTTAAAACTCTTTGTAGAAATTCAATGTAAGGCTAAACTTTCCAGTCCTTATAGTTGTCCACTTAATTTTCAACCTAACATCAAAAAACTGAAAACATAAGTGGTTTCCAAAAACTGGTTTTCAGCTTTGGAAAAAAAAAAAAACTGAATGTTTGGGGGACTGTTTTGGTGACTTGGAGTTGCAGGTATTTGAATATGTGCATTAGGGTTCTGATTCGTGGCTCAATGGGCAGAGATTCGACCTGTACGGTCAGCCTTATAATGGTGGTACTTTTTCCCCAAAAGGATGTTTCCACGAAATGCAAGTCATTCTCATAATTCATAAACACGGCTGCCAGAAAACATTATAATTGGTTCCTATATATAAGCTAAAGCATAAGATTGGGAATAAGCTCCCAAGTAGCCTCCAGATAATCATATAAAAATAAATAACTTCCTACTTTTTTTATTTTAAAAAAAAAAAAGGAAAAGGAAACCTAGGAACAATGTGCAATAAGAATTGTAATCTCTATTCCTAAACAACTATTATCAAGTCTAAATTAAGAAAGCAAAAACTTGCATTCACTTGGTGTGTAGCATACACCAAGACAATCACCCATTTAATGAAGAAAAGTCACCTACGCTTTGTGAAAGGAAGTCATTCCTTCTCTCAAGAAAAATTGCTCATTCCCTATAAAATCACCCCCTGTTTTGAAGAAAATCACCCTAGTGTATACTATACACTAGGTGTATGCAAAACTAACTCAAATAAGAATTAAGAGTAGAAATCCACTCTCACGTCCATGACTCACTAATACATACTCTTGACTTGGCTTCTATGGTGGGGAGGGGCATAATTCTATAACTTGGTCCTCATTATCTAACATACAATATAACTAACAGGGAAGGAAAAACGCCCAAATAACACAGCTGCACATAATAAAATTTAAGCACACAACACAACTGTACTACTCCCAGTGTGACTTTGTTCGCCCACTCTCTTTATGGCAGTTCCTTCACAGCCGCGTCAAATTTGCTACCCTCTATAAAGACAGGCTTCCTTCTTAGTTTTACTAAACACTATTAAGTATCTAAATGAATTTGATGTTTCTTGGAACTGTTGAGACATCTTAACCCAAAGTACTTTTCAGGATATCCGAGGTGAGCTTCTGTTGGCAAATGGATAATCTTGAAATTCTTACCTGACGTAGATTGATAAGGTACTCAAACGAATCCTTTACAGTGTTGCAGAAGGATTCGTTCTTTGCGAAGCTTTCTTCCCATATTTTATCAAGATCTGCCTTGAACTCCAACAGCCAAGATACCATATCCTTGTCTTTCTCTTCATCCATAACTATGGCCTGGCCAGATTTCCGGATGTATGAACTCAATGCTAGCCTCAGTGATTCAAGGGCATTAACCCTGGAAAACAAATTGTACATTCTCTGGAGATCCTCAATACGAATTCCCTCCATTAGCATCATAAAGCCCTGCCTCAAAAGAAGGGAAACCAGTCAATACTTGTACATGTAAGAGAACAAGAGACGGAGAGAGTGAAGATGCCCGGTAACCAAAAGGCAAAACCTTGTCGAGTATTGCAGATATATGACGCTCGAGAAGCTGCTTTTCAGCTGTTGAGATAAGTGGTTTTCTAGTACTTGCATCCAAGTAAAGTAAACATCTTTCTTGCTCTTCATGCAGCCTCATCTGCAAGTCAGTAAAAGCTTTCAGATAATTATTAAAAAAATAAAAATAAAAAAAGGAAGTAGTAGTATAGGCAAATATAAGCAACCTATCAGACCAGCACGTACAACCGAATGGGTCAGAAGAAAAGATGACCCCATTGAACAAAGTATTTTTGCCCAAAAAAGTGAAAACTGAAACACCATAGGCTGTAGAAGTCACATCTAAAGAGGAGAATATGGGCATCCTTTAAGTTTACCACCCTACCCTCCAATGCACTACCCTGAAAGCAGGCAACAAACCAACCGAATACTTGTAGCAGATAGCGCTTAGGCAACACTTGCACTTAATCCGCTTTCAGTCCACATCCACAAAAAAATGGGAGAGAGGTCTTTACTGAAAAGGATGAAGACAGCTGGGATACACTTCAAATATTATCAAACTACGAGAACTGCCTACTTAGTGATGTAAAAAGAAAGAAAAACATTGCAAGAATAGAATACTAAAATGCATACTTCCACATGCTTCAAGTAATCTGGAACATCTGACTGCTGCATGTATTTGACACCTTCAGCAGCATAGAAGTCATCCGTGCCAGCAAGGAACGGTTTCTCAAAGCTGTCTTGATATATTCCGAGAGCAGTGAACATCTTCAAAAGATGGTTAAGGAGAGTCCTATCAACAGATTCCCCTAATCTGAAAAGATATTAACAAAAAGCAAAAAGAATCAGCGTACATATGTAATATGAAGGAGCATTCTGGCACAACTAGTTATTCATAGCAATTCACACNAGCAAATTATATGCTCATGAGACACCAACTAATGGGTCAACAAACTCCTTCCCCCTTTATGTATCAGAACAGCAGCGGCTAGAGATTAATATGCTGGAATATCTCATCAACAAATGACGATCAAGTAGAATTACAAGTATTCCCTCCGTTCATTTTTTAAGTTAACGCTTTCCGTTTTGCTACGTTCACAATTCAAGGTTACCTTCCTTTGAAAGTATTAAAACACCTTTAGCTTTTTCTCTTTCATCAAGTCAGTATCACCTTTACACCCACTAGTAAAGTAAGGGCAATGTGGCCATTTCCTTCTCTCCTTAAATATTGTGTCCAATAGTGAGTGTCACCTTCAATAATGAACGGAGGGAGTAATATTTACTTGGAATTGTAATAATGTTTTTAAAAAAGAATAGCACAGAGCTTCGTAAAAGGTTTATACAAATTGCAAGATAACAAATAGTGTGAAGAATAAAAAGGAAAATTGGTACCAAATGATCCCAAGTATTAGCAGCATTCTCATCTCAAGAAATATTACCAAAATAAATAACGCAAACTAGATCTCTTGAGGATTCTTTTCTACCTAGATCTCTTGAGAACTCCTTGTCCTCTTTGCTCGTAATTGTCATCAATTTGGTTTAATACAAATTTTTCTTATCCAAAAAAAAAAATAAATAAATATTAGAAAAAAGAAAAGAAAACGAAATATTACGATAATATACAACGCAAAATAAGTGGTGGGTGCATTTTTGAAAAACATATCAATAGTTGGAACTGATGGTGCATATCTCTCTTGAGTTCTGATTATTAAAGTCCAGTTTTCAGAAAAAATGAAAACTTATAATTTCATCACCCAAAAATATGAACCAAGCATAATCTGATACTTCCTCCTCTCAATGGTTCCATTTCAGACAAGTGCAACTCAACTTTTTATGATAGAAAAATAATGATTATATAAATAAAGAAACAATAAATGACAATTGTCGGCACAAGGTGTCCTCTTGAAGTATATTGCAGGTCAACTCTTAGCAGACATCACGACATAACCTGTTTTATAATCTATATACCACANATGTGGTTGAACATACCAAAATAGGTTAAGGTGTGAATAAAGATGGCATTGCAAATACCAGCAAACACCACATACCAGAAGCTTTCAAAAAGTGAAAAACACAAAAACTACCTTTCCTTCTCGATCATTCTCAAAAGACCAGTCACAATTTTGTGCTCAACCTCTTTACACAAGGCAAGATGTTTGCGAAAAAGCTGCAATCCCATGTCCCATAATGACTTCACATTTGGTGTCTGTTTGACATATGTTCTATCAAGATATAAAGCTATACCACGAATCATTAGCATTTGGTCACAGAGGTCCTGCCAACATTTCTCAACAAGTGACAGAAAAACCACTAGATCAGGGCTTTGACCAACTAAGGAGATCAATGTTGTGGAGATATGTGCTTCACACTCCTTTTCAATCCGTTGATAGAGACTTCCACCCATCTTATGCAGGCAAAGATCATTAACAGCCTACAGCAGGCAGTTGTAGTCCATGAGTGGAACATTTCAGGACAAAAGTAGTTTTGTAGACAATACTCAAGGAACTATCATTAAAAATACCTGATAAAGTTTCTCAAGGTCACAGGAATCTGGCTGCTTCAAGAATATAGCGTTTATGGCTGACTTCAACGTCGCCCAAGTAACTTCCTCAAAATTAGGCGGCAATGTGGGCTTAGCTGTTTCCGAATTACAAGGGAGAAAAAAACTTCAATTAAAGTTCAGCATCAACAAATACTTAATCAACAAAACTCTAGAATTCCAACTAGTAGCAAAACATGAGAGCTAATCCATATATGACGATAGTCTGGCTCAATCAAATAATTCGACTCACATATAATAAAATCCAATATATATCCCAGCGAATTATGACAAAAGCACCCTTGTCAATTAGATAAATTGCAAAAATAAAGCCTATTGTTCATTTTACTTTTCAACAACCAATAGGAGAATACAAGCTGGTCATGAAACTAGTAAAAATAAGCTCCAGAAGACGATTTTGCTCTAGCCATCACCAGTAGTAATAAGTTCAGTGAAACCCAAAAGCTTTTACTAAACAGTAGCTTTATAGATTCATGATGGATAAGAAAAGAATCTCCCATGAACAACAAGATTTGAATAGATTGCTTTAGTCTCAGGTGGGTTATAGATGATCTTAGGAGAGCCAACTCTAGCAAATACTGGATTTCACATGTGTCTGCAACCCCTACTGTGAATTCGCAGGACACTGTTTTTGCTACGAAGGATGGTCCAGGGTGTTCTCTGAATTTAGAGACAGCTCAAATTGTGGTTACTGAAGTAGGAATTGGGTTAGATGGCAAGGGAGTGAAAGGCTGGGAGATGGCCCATCAGAGGTTGGGCTGCCTAAAAACATTGTGCCTATGCAGCAAGCAACATGAGGCTTTGCAACAGGCTATACATACCAATTGTAAAGATGGAATTCTACTGACTCCGTCGGTTCAATATTTGGTGTTTTATTGTGTAGCGAAGAGGCAGATTCGCATGGCCAAGCACTTTTGGGGGCAATGGAAATGAAACTCATTGATCTCGAAAGGAAATTACTATAGGTCCTCTAACACTAGGAAAAAGAAGGGCATTCATGAGCTAGAAAATTTTAAAATTTAGTACAAATTATGATAGATGTAGTTGGAGGAAGGATTTATTGAATAGGCATTGACTTGTACAAGCTTATTCTCTAAGAATTGTTTCTTTCTTGTATTCTTTCTCTCTTAATATAAAGAAAAAATTTCAAAAAGAGTACCTGACGTTTAGTGTAATAATAAAAAGGGTGCCTGACATTTAGCTATTCCCATTTAGGGTACCCAAATTTTGAATTAATTCCCATTTAGGGTCCAATTAGAATTTCTAAAAGTTTTGAGAAAATATTCAATCCAAGATGGGTTTCCTTTAGAAAATGGGAGGAGTTTGAAAAAGAAATATTGAGCTACTTGTAAGAGAGTGAAGGAGGTTGAAAATGATCCACAAAAGGAAAAAGTAGAGGTTGAAAAATGTTCATGGAGGGTCTATACTTTATTACTTGTTGATGTTATAACTTTTCAGATCAAAATTCATAGAAACGAGCACACTTGCACTAGATTGGACAAGAACCCAAGTGCTTGGGCTCAATGAATTGCAGAAGTCCTTAAGACAAGCAAATCCTGATAGAAACTCTGTCTCACACTTGTAACAGAGTTTTTCACGACGTCGCCCCAATTGGACCCCAAATGAAAATTAATTCAAAATGTCAGGTACCCTAAATAGGAATAGGTAAACGTAAGGCACCTTTTTTATTATTACCCCAAACCTCGGGTACCCTTCTTGAAATTTTTCCTAATATAAATAAATAAAAACTTTATTACGAGGTGGGGGGAACAAAAAGAATCTCCCATTAAATGAAATTTGCATTCATTTCTCCTCACTAACATGTTTGACTGTTAGACTTCAAACATGATAAGAATAATAATTAACGGAGTAGTGGAGAACACCCGTTGTTTGATCCATTTCACAGTTAATAGACCAGAATCCTCCAATACGTTAATCTCCTCATTCCCACACACCAATTTGCCTGGTCACACAGCCGTCCACTTGCCATGCACACACACCCCTAACATTGCCACCTTGATCTCAAAGTGTAGTTAGATTCTTCTCAAAAACACCTTTATTCTTCTGACATAACTCTGTCGATTCTCTAGAATGTATGTCACTCATCCCACCAATTCTCACATGACATTGACAAAGTCCCTGATTTTATACTTAGATTTTGCTCCAATGATTTCAAAAAGTTCATAGTTAACTAAAGAACAAATTTCACGGAGGTATATCGAGGTTTAGCGAAAATACACTAAGGTGTACCGACGTTTCGAAAAATACATTAAGTATTGTTTTGAAAACTCAACTGCAACACATGAATTTAGTAGCTAATTTGAGAAAATTATGCACTAAGAACTATCAAAAACAATAGTAGTCAATAAAACAAAAGCAAATTGGCCCTTCAGATGTGTCCATTTAGCCAGCCAATGACTCGCACCCCTTAATATACCCTCCTTTAACTATTATAAAGCTAAAGAAACACCTTTTGAGACCTATAGACTTCTTAGGGCTATTGTCTTTTCCAACCTAATTTATAATTAACTTGTTCTGGTCACTAAAATTAAGAGTTGCATTCGACTTTCTAAAACAGTATACCTCGATGTATTTTATGAACAAAAAATATCGCAGATGGTACTGGACAAACAAAAATTAGTACTGGTGACTCAAAATTTGGTACTCACGACCTTAAAACTAGTATCATTTTTTTTTCTCAACCATATCACTCCAGTACTAATTTTTGCTTACTCAGTTTAACTTTTTGTTTGCCCAATTCTCGCCTGATAGGCTGCCTGATAGAAGAGTTGTTGTTTTGTGAAACGTTGGTAAACCTTAGTATATTTTCGCTAAACCATGGTATACCTCAAAGAAATTTTGGAGATAGCCAATCAATAAATCGCATTCAATTCACGAACGCAAATCACTAAAAGCAAACCTCCTACTTACTTATAGCATGTCATTCCATAGCAGTAGTATGTTTTCATTACTCAAGGGCATGTTACCCCACAAATTGGCATGTGATTAAGTATGATCAACAAAAACACTTCTTCTCATCTTCAAAGTACCATCAACTTCACCAAGCCCTTTTCCCCTCTCGGGCACATACCAAAGTACAACTTTTACCTTTTGCATTAGCAACTCCATTCAACAGACACCCATGCATATTTGTCAATTGTCCGCATTCCCAGTCATGCAAAAGCATTGATGAGCTTCAAACTCTCATCATCTGACTCCTCATATTAAGGTCATAAATTTTGAAGCCTAACATACGAGCTAAGATTTATAGTTGAATCCAAATCATCAAAAATGGCTAAACTAGGACATCCAGAAATACATGATAAATTTTGGAAAGAGGAATTATATATTATGCAACCTACTATATGAACTATGAAGAGTGATCATGTCACATCTTATCCAGTATGCAGCAATATAACATAGGACTTGCTAGAATGCATGCATGTAACCTCATTGTCTAATTTTTACTTCCAGCTTCATATATGAAAGACTAGACCTATCAAAAGCTAACCCAACCCAGAAATCCAACACAAACCCGACCCGTTTATTAGGGTCGTAACTCCTGACGCAGTATTTTCGACCCGAACGTGTTTATAACCTGGAAATATAACTACAAAAAGGATTTGACCTAAAAACCAACCTGAAATGACCCAACCTCATACTCGCTAGGTCGACCCGTTGAGGTCTTTAAAGGCTCGTGCTAGAACAACAAAAAACTACTTAGAAAATACCTGCCGAAAATGAACATATGATAAATGACAACAAAGTTTTTAAAAACAAAGTTTTCAAAAAAAGAAGACGATGGAAAAGGCAACACTTAATTCCATCAAATCATCAAAAAAAATAAAAAGAGACACAATCGATGAAAAGAAAAATCTAGCTTATCTTCTTCAAAACCACGATTGCAACAAATGGTCAAAGAGTCATGGAACCAGCATCTCGTGGACATTACATATAGGCTGTAACGTCGTAGTGAACTGACATATTATTTGATCAAGCTTAAAAGTATGACACATGTATGTCTACCCAAAGTCCAATACAAGTCAAAAGGTTCTGATAAGGCATATACAGCTCTAGCGGCTTCAATGACCAATTATAGTGGTTGATATATGATTGTCTGTATTACATCTCAATCACAACAAACTAAAATCCCATCATTCTTCCTTGGATTCTTATATTACCTAGAACCCATAATTCTCCTGCATTTGATTTTCTCTCAAAGGAGTTATCATTTGCCTCCATTTAAGAAAAATCGTGAATGGAAATGGAAATAGTTCATTAGGTTTCCTAGATTCTTCCATTTTCTGATGCTCTTGATAAAAGGGTTTGGCTGAGGGATTCCTCAAGTACTTTATTTTATCAATTTTTACTACTCCAATAACCACTCAAAAGTCACGATACCTAACTTTCAACAGCTATCATTTCGAAGGCAAAAGTCCAACAAAAGGTTGTGGTTTTTGATAAATTCAGCACTTACGACAGGTTACCAGTCTAGAGGACAAATAGAGACACCACTCTTAGAGTATGTGCAATACACACAACAAGTGATGAAACTGTAAATCACTTTTCTCACAGTATGGCGGTTACATAAGTTGTGGTACAAGACGTTCATGAGTAAAGAATAGGTGTGTTTGCGTGTCTGCCAAGGTACATTTTGTAAGCATCTCCAGGTGAATAACATTGTATTTGGAAAGAATACAGAACAAAAGATTCTTTGGTTAAACACATTCATGGCCAGTCTGTGGAGTTTGAGGTTGAAAAGGAATGATAAGATTTTCATATTGAGTCTTTTCTAGCTTCACTAAGGGTTGATGCTCAGCTTTCACAATAGTTCTTCTTATTAATGTATATTATTTCCTTCTTTAAAAATACAGAAGCACTCCGAGAGTTCTTCTTGCTTTCTTCTACTAGTGCGCTAATGTGTACAGATAATTTCATGTAGAGGACTTAATCAATTGTGTTTGCACGTGCACACAAGCCTACTGTGTACGTGAAATGAAAACTTTCTCAAGTGGCCATTATGCTTACTAAGATTTAATGGCTTAAATTTGATTTCATGGACTTAGTTAGCAAATGTATTGGTTTTGAAATGGGAGTTGCTAGTTGCCTTAACTTCCATTTTCTCAAAGCAAATTGAGATTATTGCCAAAGGTCCAACAAGAATTAGAGAGAATGGGTCGTAACTGTACCATAGTCAAGCTCAATGTAGACATGGGAACTTTAATAAAGAAATTCAATACCAAATGGCTGATGGAAAGACAAGTTAGCAAATGAAAATCAGGCAAAAGAGCCTTCATTCAGGTGCTAATCAAAGACAGCAACATATTGTTGTGAAAAGGTGAAGGCACTCTCATGGCACCAAGAGTCCCTAGTTTATGAGGGGGCAGACACCAGAATAGATACATACTCCAGTGCTTTAAGGCACCAAAATAAGCATTGTTATTTATTAAAAACAAAAAGGTAGTGATTGTATCAAAATCATAAGGGAAAAAAAGATAAAAAGATAAACAAAAAGATAGAGATCAATAACTAAAATGTAAACGTCGTGGACCCTAACAATATTTACCAAAGGGAAACATTATACTCCTAACAGTTATTTTACAAATATTGGAAATGTTATACAAATAGATAGAGGTCAATAACGGTAAGATATTGTTGTGAGAAGGGGGAGGGGGTAGAGTGGAAGAACCATGGGTAACCACTGCGATATGAACCTAAAACCTCAAGGTACTTGTTCCAGTATTCCTAACAATGAAATGTATGAGAATCTAATCCAATCATCCATATGCTCTTAACTACTAGAATATGCATTTCTCACTTCTTCAAGCTCTCAATCATCCACTGCAGAGTTTAATTCAGTGCTTAGACCATGAAATAATCCTTAAAAATAGCAATAATAGTAGAATGAAGACACACTCAAGTGAACAAGGGTAAAACCTTTTTCACTAGAACCAATATTTTTAAAATTTAGTTATACTCCCCAATTGCATTAAGACTAGCAAAATTTTAGTAAGAGCCGATGGAAGTAAAACCCGTTCTAAATACCATAATCACACATCTCCATAGCCTATTTATGCCTCTCTTATTAAAACATACTCTTAACACCTCCTCAAGAACCTAAATTAAGCTTAATAATCGAAATGGCCTCAAGTATTATCGCCTTACTTCTGAATAACACAATCAAACCAGCTTAATGAATTAGCCACGCCCCTAACTGAATTCAGCAACCACACTCAATCAACAACACCCATAATCAACCAATTCAAACGCACAATTGTTACTCTCAACACAGTTAACAACCTCACTCTACAGCTTAAAATCAAACCTAAATTACACAAATCAAAGCATCAAAAACACTAAACATTTGAATTTCAAAAAAAAAAAAACCCTAACTGTAACTAACTATCCAGGTTCCCAAAATTAGGAAGCATTAAGACAAGAAGAGAGAGAAAACCTTTAACAAGTTTAATAACAAGCTTCTTCGTGGAGGGATTAGGAGGTGTAGCCTTCTTCCGGGACAAATTGGCAGTGCCGGTGATCGGACCACGGGAGTTGCCAGACGGCGAGACGACGACATCGTCGGTTTTGAGATCGTCATCGACAATCATGGATGCGTGTTCGCCTTCGGCATCGGCAGCGGCGGCGGCGGAGGAGGAGTTGAAGGAGGAGTGTTGGAGGCCATTCTTGGGGTCGATGGAGGAGGAGAGAGACTGAGATTGAGACCTCGGCTTCTTCATCGCCGGAGAGAAGTGAGAAGAGGTGGTGGTGGGGGAGGTGGAGAAGGAGGTGGAAGAGGAGGAGGAGGAGGAGGAGGAAGAGGAGGCGGTGGGTGGGCGCTTGTTGTTGGTGGGGAGAGACATGAAATGGAGGGGGTGGCTCAGCTGAGGGGCATGGTAAAGAAGAGAAGAGAAGATCGAGATATGGGAAGAGGAATGGCTTTTATGACTACGATGTGTAGAGAGAGATAGGGAAAGAGAGTGGTCTAGACACTAGACTTGTCATTTTAGTTCAATTTCATGGATATAATGTTGTGTCATTTTAGTTCTTTTTGTTTTAAAAAAAAAAAAAAATCTTGAAGAATATATAAAGTACATTTACTATTTAGGAGTACTAGATTAGTCCGCTAAATAGGAGAAGAGTCATTCTAAGATAACCGTGAAATTCTAATATGTTACATTTCAAGTGCTAAATAACATTGAGGGTAGAAAAAAGAATTATGGTTGTAAATGAGTCTATATACCTGTAAGTTGTTGAAACGTGGTCGAGACTTTGAGCTCGTTCTAATGCTAATCTCTAAATGGTGACTTCTAATTGGTTCATCGTATGGACCGAGTTCATAGAAAGTTAAGCAAATAACTTGTCTTCTAATAGACCTTTCATATCTGTTGCTAACCCTTGGTATACAAGTCGAAAATCAGTAAGCCTCATTTTTATGATTTCATAGCTACACCTGTAAGACCCCGACGACTAGGCCCTCTATTCTTAACAATAATCACGCAGCGGCCTGCCTAATCGTCGACGTCTTACCGCCGTATATGTCATACTCGTACTCTACTTACCAAACACCACGTATAAACCTCGAATACGAGTACAACACATACAAGGCTTTAAAAACGGAGATTGGGGAGATTATGGTATCATGACGAAAATAAATAAAAGTCTAAGTTATACTAGTTATTACAAACCGTCTTAAAATATAAATGTTACATAATAATAGTCTAAATTATTAACAAGTCCATGACTAACTAATATAACTAAACGTCTCCATAAACGCTGGTAACGATTTCATCCATCTGCGCCAACACGCAGCCACAAAGGGAAAAGAAAACAACAAATGAAAGAAAATCAGCATTTCGCTGTGTAAACTCACTCTACCTAGTAAAAATAGGAAAACTTAATAGGTTTTATATTTTTATTAAAATATGGTTTTGGTGTTTTAACACATAGTAATACGGTTATTAAAATAATATTAATAATAATAATAATAATAATAATAATAGTAATAACAATAACAATAATAATAATAATAATAATAATAATAATAATAATAATAATAATAATAATAATAATAATAATAATGCACATAATCATACGACACACCATAAAATATACA
>BSSO01000718.1:0-29561 GCA_030267885.1 Mesembryanthemum crystallinum
TTAATGAGGATGTTGGGGGTTGGGTTGGGGGGGGGGGGGGATTGACGCTCTTTTTCTAGCTGCTAAATAAGCTCAATTCACAAAGAAGGCTATAATTGTGCAGAATAAGTGGCTTTGCTTTGAATTATGGAGTCTTATGCTTTCATGTAACAACAGGTGAACGGATGCTTGATTACATGAATATGGATGACAGATCAGTTGGGATGTTTTGGGTTGTGTCCTACACTATGGCACAACCTGCTTGCGAAATGGTGATGAATTGGCTGAATTCTGCTGGTACAGAAGTGTTACCGGTCTCTGGTTTACAGCCTAATGAGAGACTCATCGTGATGCGAGAAACCAGTCCACTGCCTATGTCACTACTATCTGGATTCTCCATCAACTTGTGCTTGAAGCTTGCATTTCAAATGGAGGATTCTTTGTTCGCTGGACAGGTATCATGTTATTGTTTGGTAATATCTGTTTTGTTTGCACATAGAAACTCAGTTAGTGCAGTACCACAAAGAGATGTCAGAGACACTTTCTCTAACAGAAGATTTTGGAAGCCTTTTTTGGCATTTGCTCCAATGTATAGATAAGATCTCACTCTGTTACTTTTATGGGGCTGCTTGTCTCCTGGTCTCTCTTTTTGGCTTTTCTTATAAATTTAGCTTGGTTGCAGCTTTTGATTTCTATAGTTTTCTAGAATTTCATAGGACTTCTATTACAGTTGAGCTCATAGATGTCTACATAAAGGGTATTCGGTATGTTTTAATAAGCATATACATTCTGCTGGATGGCTTTGAGTTATTGGTGTGCTCTTTTTTGATACTCTTGCCTCCCTTTCTTTTTTTGCTTAGTCTTTTTAACTTGATTTCTCTATAGCCTAGCATAGCACAAGGTCTAAAAGAATGCTTTGCCTTCCATGTGGGATTCCCTAGCTGTAAGGGAGCAGAAAATGAGTGAAATGTTAAGTATTAAGGAAAGTTCGGCAGATACGGAGGCCATACACGATGCCCTTGCTGGATGTTTCTGTCATGCTATTGGAATGAACATTTGTTTTTGCACTGCCCATTTGCATAGGGATTATGGAAGGGGGTGTTTTGGATTTTTGGATTTGTTCGTCAAGCTTGCCAGTAATCTTCCAGATTCTTTACCATGGTTTTAGGGCGCAAGAAAGACTGGAAGATCTTATGGAGCTATGTTCATTGTGAATTAGTGTGTGGATGGGAACAACCGATTATATTCTTATTTATTTACTCCCTCTGTTTTACAATATAGGACCTCCTCTATTTCCGTGAGTCAAAATTTGTCTGCTTTGACTACTAACTAATTCATGAAACAATAAGTTGATTCTCAGTATATATATCACTAGATTGATCTTTGAGAGTACATTCATAAGGTTATTTTACTATAATATTTGATAGTACCCCGAACTACCAGATGGGTTTTAAAAGTGACCTTTTGCCAGATTGGTATTTTAGAAACTCCGGTGCCAATTTGTATTAAAAGTGTTCCTTTAGTGTAGATGGGCACAAATTTTGGCTGCCTGCAAAAAACAATCATTTTTGTCATTTATTAGTTAGTTTTGTAATTTTTATATAATTCTCTTGACTACTTATCCCCTATTTTTTCACACCAAAAACAAAACAAAAGTAAACACTAAAAAGAATCCCATCCCCTCTGTTCTCCTCTTATCACCTTCCTTATTCTCTCTCCCCTTATCACCTCCCTCATTCTCTCTCTCTCTCTCTCTCTCTCTCTCTCTCTCTCATTCTCTCTCCTCTCAATACTTTTCTGCAAGTAACATAGCAATTAAAACTCACATGGTCGTGACCAACTGTCAGATGCTTCACAGTGGTGCGCTTGCTGCTGATAGGGATAAGGCCAAGGTGGTGGCTGATGAACTGGTTGTTGAGGACAGAGGAGTTCACCTCAATCTCATCTAAGGCAAGGCGACAGTGGGAACATTAGCGATCATCATTCGCCGGAGAGCATTGGTGACGCTGAATCTGCGTCTCAAAGCTCGTTTTACACCAAAATCGATTCAAATCGCACTACTTAATTCCTTCAGTTTCTTCTCTTAGCACCAAATTCTACTCATAAGTATTGTACTCACCAAATCCTAATTGGTATCTGTTATGAGAACGAATGGTAGTGGAGAGAAGGAAATAAGAGGAGAGAAAAAAAAAAAACCTGGGCAAATGCTTACGTATTTTACAAAAAGCAGAAAATGTATTAAAAATTACAACAAAATTATCGAAATTTAATTTCCATGCCGGCGGCCAAAATATGAGCCTATGTGCGCTACAGGTCCAATTTTAATACCTATATGGGCGTTTTTAAATATACCAATGTGGTAAATGGGGGTCATTTTTAATACCCACCTGGTAGTTCGGGGTTTCATAATATATAAGAAGAAATATTAACGATCAAAGTGTGCCTTCGAAGACCGTGAAAAAGTCTATAGGCCCTATATTGTGAATTGGAGGGAGTATTTATTGTTTTGGATTTGCAACTCCTGACGGCCTTGGTGTGGAACTTAGTGCTCTTTATTATGGGGTGCGGATAAAGTTTGTCCCGATTGTTTCTTTAACATATATACAGAGCGATTGGAGAGTTTTATCGTTTTTAATGAAAAATGGTAGTGAGATACCTTGAATTTTAATAACTGTTTGTTTAAGATTTTGGATTTGACTTCTAGGACTTCAGATGAATTTATACATGAATAACTAACATAAATGTGGGCTTGGAAGTGCCAAATCAATGGCCTTTCATAAAGGCTTAAAGATGAAGATCTTCAATTGAAACCCACCACATTGTGATTTGAAAAATTCCTCTCACTTTTCTTTCCTTCTTTGGCCTCTAAATTTTAAATACGGTCGCACAAGATGTAAATGCCAAAAATTTAAATGAAATTTGGAATTTGATTCAACTCAGAAACACAAAATAATTTACTTCAACGTTGAGGCCTAAGGAGAAAGAGGTCCATGGACCTGAGGTCCAAGGCGAAGGTGCAGGCCTCAGTGAAGTGAGGCACACTGCCCAATAACTTAATGATGTAAATTAAAAAACAACATATTTTGCGCTTTAAGTGCGCCTTGTCATCATTGCCTTGCCTCGAGACAAATAGCGCCTAACCTAAATCATTCTGTGCCTAGACGCGCTTGACTTGTTTGAACATTGGGTACCTAATCTCAAAACTAGTGTGAAATCCAGGTTTTTACATCACTGGAATGTGAAAATTGACTTCTAATTTTAACACATTGTTTTATGCATGTATATAGTAGTTGAATTAAGAAGACACTAAATAAATCAATTTAAAGATGATAAAAGGCACAATTTTTATTCAAGTTTATAGAATGAGCACCTCTGAAATATTCAAAGAATGTTGAGGTACCTCACTGTATTTTATTAGACCTCACTGTACTTCGCTGAAAATTTCTTCTTTTTGTAATTGCTTTCTTGAAGGACTTCCTGCCGTCACTCTAGTAATTTCTTTGATAGTTGATTGATACAGGTGTTCTTACTTAATAAAATTATCAAGGAAAGCTAGTGACTCGTTTGAAGAGTAAGGCTTGTACTTGGAGTCCGCTCCCATGAAAAGGAGGGAAAAAAGGGGATACATTCAAAAGGCTTCCTCTTCTTACATAGTTAGGACTTTGGTTGATGATAGTTAGGTCTATGTGGATTTCTCTTTAGGGATGTAGCCGCTTTCCCTAGTCAAAAAGAGCTCTTGAAGATGCAAGTAAGTCGTGTTTAAGCCAGTTTCCTGACATTCAATTGTGACACTGGCATATACTTGGACTCTCTTTTGGCCAATGCCGCAGGGGCTTTTAAGGGGATGGTCCTCACTGATGTTTGGCATCATTGGGGTAATTTGTAATTAGAGGTTCCTTTTGTACATGGCCGCTCCCTCAAGGACGCCTAGTTCTCTTAGCTTATAGTTACCTCCCTGTCTTTATTATAAAATATTCTCTCATTTATTATTATCAAACACTGGCATGTCATTTGTCTCCTTGGCTCACTTGGGTTCTAAATACCTCCCTTTCATTAGTGTACCGCCTAATTGTCTCTCCACGTTTGTTGCTGTGGAACCTGTCTTACTCGGTGTTCTTTTGGTTTGTCTTACAGTTGCCAGCTAATGTTGCCTGAATTAGTTGTCAATTTAATAGTCTCAGAATTTCTATTTTCATTGTATATGCACATTAATACTTCACAGCTGTACTCACTCATGGAACTTGGAGTATCTAGATGATTGGAGACTGTCACTATTCCATACAAGGTTTTCCTGGGAATATTCCCCTGACTTATTTCCCTAATTGTGCAGGTCATTCCCAGCATTGCTATGGTTGAAACCTATGCGAGGTTGCTTCTTATTGGGCCTCATTCATTGTTTCGTTCACATTTCAGTGTAATTTTTCTTTCCTTCCTATAGTAGATTTTAGCTCATAATTTTTTTTTCTTCTCCTTATTTAAGAAAAAAATTGCTTACAGAAAAGAGTTAATTATAGGGACAATATAAAGCCCGCAAAAGGCACCAGAAGCTGTAAATAATAAATCGGGAACATGATTTTGAATGTTTGTTATTAATAACTTTGTCAGATTCTTCTACCTGCTCTTTCATTTCTTTCCTTAACCTGACTGTTGAAGAGTTGGTGAAGAATTATGAACAAATGGACGTTCACGCTGACAGAAGAGCGTTGTAAAATAGGATACATACAAACTTTGGGATCCCCTTATGTCATCTTTCTATACAAACTACAAACTGAATTGGAAAGTTGTGTTAACCTGGCAGGGACGTTAATCATAAGAGTGCAATTATGTTAAGGAATTTGTTCACAGCTTGTTGGGAGGTCACTTTCTTATTGTGATGGATGTGATTTGCTTACTCCCTTTGTCTCAGTATAGTCAATTGAAAAAACCTGTGTTTTTAGTAAATGCATTTATGTCCAAATAATCTTAATTGAGGATATCTTCTAAATTACCCTTTTTCAAGATGAAAAGATAATTTGAAGTCTTCTCGTGCAAATCTTTCCTTACCAACCTTAGTGTTACCTCACGCCACCCTCCTTTCCCCCTTGCCAATTTCCTTTGAAAGTCTAAGGTGCCACTTAAGGTGCGCGCGTTTGTTTAGACCTTGGTACTAGGTAAGGTGAATACTCATGACGTGTTGGCGTGTAGTAGACCTGGTGGACTTTGCTCCCGTACATGTGTATTTTACGCCATCGTGCTAATGAGACGGGTATTCATCAAGGACTTTGACGTAATGCGTGTGGTACCCATTCTTTTTGAACTGTGCATGTGGTACCGTGAACTTTCAACAAATTGACAAGCATATCCATTAAGCCTTAAAAAGACTAGAATGCCCTTGCAATGCATTTTTTTTTTTGGAATAACTATGTTTGACTTTATGTTTCTATGATAAAAAAAAATATCGAAAATATTGAAAAATAAAAAAACTTAATAAAAAATGTAAAATTTTGCAATTAAAACAAATTTTCTAAAAAAAAAAATTAAAAATTAAAGTTTTACATTTTAAAAACAATTAAATGTTAATAATAAAAACTAATGTTTACAAAAATTTGAAAAAAAATAAAGTTTAATTAAAATTTATAAAATAAGTTAAAAATATAGAAAAATGAAAATATGTTAATAAAATAATTATTCTAAAATTTATTTATTTTTGTAATTTTTAATTTATACATATATTTGTCTATTGGAACTATAAAAGAGAGAGAAGTATAAATTCAAACATAACCATTAGAAAAAAATGAATTGTAACGGTGTAATTGTCTTTCTAAGGATTAGTAGGTACGCTAGTCACTTTCATGAGAGTTCAAGAGTACCACATGCACACTTCAAAAAGAATGGGTACCACAGGCATTACGTCCAAGTTGAGGAGTACCCTAGGAATTCAGGAAGTTTACGTGTTTTTTAAATAATTTTCACTTATATGATCTGGGAGATGTTAATGGTCAAAGTTTGTTCTTGTATTACGCAATTGTCACTTCTTTGTGCACAATACATTTTTAGTCTTGAATGAGCATGTCTGCAATTTTATTACAATGTGATTATCTTGTTATTGTGTTCAGCATCTGACTCAAAGGAATCCAAGCACTTTAAGTAAGCCTGTTGCAACTCTTTTGGTGCTTGAAATTCTGAACTACCGACTGCTTCCACTCTATCGGTGAGCCTTCAACTTGTGCAAAAGCTTTGTTCTATTGAAATGTAAGTTGTATGTCATGCTTATACCAGATCTATAATGGTCTGGGAAGATTAGTTTCTTAAAAAATCTAAAATGATGTATGGGATGATAACAATGATAAGGCAATACACCTTGAAGATGTGGTATAAACAGCGAACAATTCAATTCCATAACAATAATGATGACTCCTATGTTCATTACAGTCATCTACTGCGTGGTCTACTATCTATTGTTGCATACTCCAGCACTGGTTAGTTGTGCCTAATCTGTGAAAGAGCTTGTCAGAATTAGGTGTTCAAGAGGGACATGGGGAAGGTTTCACGTATTTGTGCTATCATTTGTTTCGTTAAATTTCTTTTGGGTTGAACGGAATAATTTGAAGGAGAAAATTGTCGCGCTTATGTTCAGGGTTTTATACTTGGTGCATCCAAGGAAGCACTGGCACATGCACGCACACATGAAACGACACGAGTATCCGAGACATATTAGGTTTTACATCCTCTAACAATGGCGCTTTACCGTGTCTGGATCCATGCCTATGTGAGTGTCCTTGTGACCTAGAATGCATCTAAGTACCTTCAATGATAGTGAATTCTGTCGCAACCTTCCATCTCCATACCCACATTTACCTCTTGTTAGTTTCATTTGGAAGAAGGCTAAGCCTCCTTTAAAAGTGCGTGCTTTAGCATGGACTTTGGTATTGGGCAGGTTGAACACTCATGATGTGGTGCAATGACGGAGACTGGGGTGGGCTTTGTCACCGGGTGTGTGTGTGTGATGTGTCATCAAGCTAATAAATTTGGTCTACACTTGTTTTTACATTGTGATTTGCTCGTACTTTGTGGACCAGGCTATTTAATGTGGGGGGAGAGTGTTTTGTTTGTGCTGCTACTACTCTTATGCACTTGCAAGGTTGTTAGTAGGGCTGGGAAGAGGGTCAAGAGCACAAACTGTAATGGCGGAGCGCTTTTTTGGCTATCCTTTGGTGCCTCTGGTTGGAAGGTAACCCTAGGATTTTCAATGGGGATGACAGGCCTCTGGACTATGTATGGGATTGTGTGGTGTATTTGGCATCTTGGTGGGCCAGGCGGTTGGGTCCTTTATTAAGAAGACGGATGTCCAACATAATTGGTGAAATTTGTAGCTAGTTTTATTTTTTGTTTTTCGGAGAACACCTTGTCCTCTTAGATTGTATCTTTCTGGCTCAGTTATTGATAAAAAAATTCTTGTCTAAAAAAATACTTTTCTGGTCGATGAATTTATTTTTCATTGACCAAAATAGGAAATAATAAAAACAAGTTGGTTGTTTAGGCTCACAGAACAGACAATGGCAATACATCAGATAACCTACAGCTGTGCGAAAGCTGTTAGGAAGCAGAATAACCTGCCACCTTCTGGAGGCTTTAGGTTTTTGCCACTTCACTTAGTAGCATCTACTTAACAACTGAACCAATCATATAGGATAACTATAAAGGGAATCCAAATCATGATAGTATTTCAAAGTTAATGTGCTATGGAGTAGGTCTCACCATGCTGTTTCAGTTTGTTCTGTCATATGTATCGCAGTCTAATTTTATATCTAAATGATCTGGTGGAGATTGATGCTTAATGTTTTTACATAGGTATGGAGGCAAGAACAAAAGCCTAATGTATGACGTCACAAAAATAGTTGCTGCCTTGAAAGCGAAACGAGGGGATCATCGTGTGTTCAGATTGGCTGAAAATCTTTGCTTGAACCTAATCCTCTCCTTGAAAGATTTCTTTTCTGTGAAGAAAGAGGGAAAGGTGCTGTGTCTTTATCACACTATTTATCATCATTCTCTGATTCCTTATGTGCAAGATTTCATTACTCTGCCTGAGGTTTACAAAACTTTAGAACCTTAAATTGAGATAGGGAAATAGTAAGATTCTCCATCAGGGACACCCAAGGGTGCAGCACCGTGATTAAATTAGTCGTTGTGGAAAAGATAAGTTTCCTTTTAAAAAGTTTAGTCATGGAGTTGCATCTTTGGGTGCCCCTAGTGGGGAACCTAACCATTTGCCTTTGAGATATCATGTTCAGTACCCTCAAAGTTCTATAAATTATCAGATGGTATCCAACAAATGGTTTTGATCTTGGCTGCATAATTTAACTGCGACTAGCTCATTATTTGTTTTGTAAAGCTAATTCTTATGGCTTTTAAATAATTAAGAAAAATATTTCCGAAAAACATAATGTAACGTCAAAAGAAAGATCTTGCATCTTCTTATCAAATTAGTAAGTTATGGATATGTATTTCATTTTGGTAAACAATATAGGTTGTGTACATCTTGACCTCCCCAGACCCTACCCTCGGCAGGACTAATTAATGGGTTGTTGTTGTTGTAGTGTAATATTTTTGTCCGCGCTACTTAAACACTTGTAAATATTTCCTAAGCAAGGATTACTGTTATCCTTCTGTTGCTGGTCGATGATTTATTTATATATGATCATTTATTTTATAGGTCATGTTGCATGTTACTGTAAACTGTTTCCTAAATTTTGGCAAATTGCGGTTTCCTCTCCCCCGTGTACTCATTTGAATTTTCGTCTTCATCTCTGTGTATCATAGGTCTATATAAAAGATGTAAGAAAATTCTCTTTAGAAGTGTTGGTAATTGTTTTAGTGTACTTTTTAAGCCATATAATACAACTTCAAAGGACACACAGTTGAGGATGCTGATTAAGGATCAATAAACGTTGAGTTTACCAGACATTTTGAAAATTTCAGAATTGTTTCTTAAACCCGTGAGGATGGTGATTAAGGATTACTGTTAAGTTTTCCAGACATTATTGAAAATTTCAGAATAGTTTCTTAAATAGTCAGGCTACTGAGAAGAAACTTTTGTTTACCTTTTTCGTAATGCCTGTGGTACAGCCTATTCATTGTCATTTCTGTAATGCAGGGACCAACTGAATTCACAGAAACACTGAATCGGATTGCTATTGTTTCTCTTGCTATTATTATTAAGACTCGTGGAATTGCTGAGGCTGAACACCTGCTTTACCTTCCAGCAATGGTAGAACAGATATTGTCAAGTAGTCAACATACTTGGTCGGACAAAACTTTACGTTATTTTCCTACTGTACTTCGTGGTGCATTGGTTGATCGTGTGGATAAAAGAGGGCTGGCCATTCAAGCGTGGCAGCAGGTTTAGTTTACCTTTCTCTCTCTACATCTTTTTGAACTCTGTCCTCTGTATTGAAGCAAAATTACAGTTAGTATGTCTGCTTCAAAAGGTTCTTGTTCATTATTAGCCTATAAGGTTTCCATGTCTGCATATTTAGCAGTGTCACCATTTACAATCTTCTTGTCTCTGATTTTTTTGTTACTATAATCCAATCCTTTTTTGGCAGGCAGAGACAACTGTTATCAATCAATGCACCCAACTGCTTTCACCGTCGGCTGATCCTACTTACGTAGTTACATATATCAATCATAGTTTTCCACAGCACCGGCAATATCTTTGTGCAGGTGCTTGGATACTAATGCATGGACACCCTGAAAATATAAATAGCACAAACCTGGTAACAGAACTTTTGTTCTCTTTTCTATATTTTTATTGTTTTTCAATTGTGTAAGGCATCTTCGTTATGGCCACAATAATTGTCGTCCATGTATATTCGGTTTTCGTGACTTGTGCTATTTCTCAAGTGAGGCTCCCATGGGATCAAGTGCAGGCACGTGTTTTGAGAGAATTTTCCCCCGAAGAAGTGACTGCAAACATTTACACCATGGTTGATGTTTTGCTTCATCACATTCATGTAGAACTTCAACGTGGACATTTATTGCAGGTGATGCTCATGCTATGATTCGTATCGTAATACTGTATTCACTTTATACATGAAATTCAGAGTTCTATCTTTACGCTCTTCTGCAGGACCTCCTCATAAAAGCTTCCGCAAATCTCGCGTTCTTTATTTGGACTCATGAGCTGCTTCCTTTGGATATCGTAGTCCTTGCGCTAATTGACCGTGATGATGATCCGCATGCTTTACACATTGCAGTGAGTTCCCTGCTATTGTAGTCCTTTGGATCTTTATGTCACAATATGTCTGGAGATCAAGTCCTCAAAGTAATATAGAGAGGAGGGGGGGGGGGGGGGATTCAATATTTTATATGTCACAATTTGTGCTGGAGATCAAGTTATCAAAGTAAGACTGGCGAGAGGCGGGGTGGAGGGGTTCAATATTCTTACATTTTATGATCAGGAAACCTACATTGATTTAGAAAATTAACCGGAACAAAATGTGGGGGATGGTCAGTTCTGTTCAGGCTCAACTGGAAATATACGAACCAACAATTATAGGTCTTATCAAGTTATCAATTCCTATCTCCAGCTGTACTGTTCTTTTGGAAGGAATGCTTAGCAGCGATATTGGGATATGGTGTGTTCATTGAAATTCTTGTTTCATATTTGGTTTATAGATAAGGATGACAATGGATTAGATTATGGACTGGGTGTAATCATTTCCATATCCGTATCTATTTATTTTATGATAAAGAAATTCAATATCCATATCCATCGAGTAAAGTGGGTAGTTGGATGTCTGTTAAATATTTAACTAGTATCATCAAAATTTTCAATCACATGCATGTACACAGTTTTAATTTTTTTCATTTCAAGAAGTTGTGTCAAATCTAAGCCAAACAAGTCATAACAATAATTGATCATGTAAAAAATAAAATATTAGAAAATATTCATGTGCAAAATGATCACTTTCAATTAATGGCATCCCAGCATGTTTAGCCCACCTAATTAATTAGGATTACGAACCTGATTTCGCATCAAACTCATTTGTGTATCTAAATTGTTGAATACTACCTAGTAGAGGCTTCTCTGTGGGCCAAAGCAGCTGTGCTTTTAACTTTTAAGGGGATCTACCCTCACTGACATCCAATGTCATTGGAGTGACTTGTAATTAGCTTTATTTTGAGGAATCCTTGTACTCCTACTTTGTACTCTTCTACTTTGATTAATACAATACTTTTTCTTCATTAAAAAAAGAGGCCGTTGTTGTACAGGATAGATGAGAGCCTAAGGCATCCCCATCTCGTACTTGCAACCTTGGATTCAATATGTAGTTTGTAGAGTCATCTTTATCCCCACCCTCGCATGGGATAGCCTTTTCATTTTTAGTTGGTTTTTCAATGTTTTTCTTAAAATATCGGTGGCAACGCCTTTTCTACACTAAATTAATTAAACCCCCATGTTTTCATCAATAACTGTACTTTCAAATCATAAAACGCCATTTCAAGGGCTTGAGTGGGGTTATTCCCCTCATGAACTTACAGGTTTATTAAGGGAAAGCCATGGGTTTGAAATAGAAGGTGTATGGTGATTTTAGGATTAGAAGGATGAGATTTTGTTGGAGATCAGTGTCTTACAATTACACCAGCTTGGTGATCTTTAGAATGAGCGGTTGGCTTCTCAATTTTTTTGGATGAGGAGTTTGACTCTAAGGAGATCCTTTTTCATGAGAAAGTGAAGGAGAGGGATTGCCATTCTAAGTTCATCATAGGCTGACTAGTGCTAAGTGGAGGAGGAGCTTTATTCGAGGGTGAAGAGATTTTAGTTGGAACGTAAGTTTGAGTGGAGCAAGTGAGATAGGCAATTATAGATATGGAAGGAAATAAGGCTCTTGGTCCGGATGCCTTTTTCCAGGAGGTTAATGGGGTGACTTTTATAGGGTATTTTGAGGAATTTTTTTTAAGTCAAGTGTGATCTATAGGAGTATGAACTCGACCTTCATTACCCCGGTTCCTAACAAGGATCGTTCTTTGAGGGTTAGGAATATTAGACCTATATGTTTGGGGTCACTAGTGTTTATAAGATCCTTGCTAAAGTTTAGGCCAATAGATTAGGTAGTGTAATTGGGAGTACAATTTCGTTGTTTCATAGTGCTTTTGTTGAAGGGAGACATATTCTAGATGTTGCTTCGATTGCTTAATGAATTGGTAGAGGACGTTGAGATGTCAAGGGGCGAGATTTAGTTTTTAAAATGGACTTAGAGAAGGCGTATGATAGGGTGTCATCGGTTTTCTTAGACAAGGTGATGAGGCGGAAATCCACATACATGGCGGAGATGGTTCATGGGTTGTTCAAAATTGCTTGCTTTTCTGTGGTCATTAAGGGATGTTCTAGACTATAGGAGTTGGCTCGGTGCCTCTAGGGGTGTTTCAAGGCTGATCCCTTGTCGCCTTTTCTCTTCATTGTTGTGGTCGATGTTCTTAGTAGGTTGGTAGTTAGAGAGGTTGAGAGAGGCTTAGAAGAGGGAATACGGGTAGGGACAAATCGTGTGGTGATACCATTTCATAGTGTCTTGACTATTGCCCAGGCTTTTGAGTCTATCTCAGAAAGTGTGGCATTTGCGAGGGTTAATGTGATAAGTCGAGATTCTATAGTTTTGCGTCCCTTGCTGGTTGTGTAATTCTTTAATGGCTTGTTGTCTACTTGGGGTGCCTTTGGAGATAATCCTAATCATGGTTCGAAATTGCACGTCGCGATTTGGACTACTACGAGTTTCGCGTATTGGATCACGGCCGTTGGGCATTTTCGGCTGTTCATTGGATATATCGGCCTTGTAGTGGCCTTATGAGCCATGTAACGGTTGTATCGGTCATGTATTGAACACCCCTTGACTTACCTGGATATTGCGTTTCGAAAACCTTAATAACCGATACGTAAAGGCCAATACATTGCGTATATGCCGATATTTTCATACCATGACCCTAATTTGATTTCTTGTCTAGATAGGTGGAAGGGTGTTTAGTTCTCTTGGCGGTCATATTACCTTCTTTAGTTCCGTTCCTTTGTGCTTCTATGCATGAGTTCCTGTGGTCGAGTTTGGGTAAAACCAAGGATAGCTTGGTTGCCGGGGAGTGTGTGTACACCTCAGATGGGAGGGCTTGGTCTTGGTGATCTGGTGTTCAAAAAGCGGTTCCCTATATAATCATTCTTTCTTTGGTATAGAGTTAATTGAAGGATGTTTGGATTACAACAAAATGGTTGCGATTTAGTGGACATATCACCTTTGATAGTTCATGGAAATTTTTTTTATAGCTTTTTCCCTACATTTACGCCTCCGGTGAGCTTCAAAGTTGGACTAGGAGACAAGGTACTTTTTGGGACGATGCTTGGAGTGGGGGGGGGGNATCTTTTCATCTTTTCTTCTCTTCATCACATGCCTACACTCCAATTCTGTATTTTGACGAAGTTTCATTGATGGGTGGGAAACTGATGAGCTTTCTAGTTTACTTCCTATTCTTGACTCCTCTTATAACATTAAGTTAGACACAAGGGTTTAGGCTTTTTTAAACACTAAGTCTTTTTTCCATCACTTGACTACCACTCCTCATAACTCTCCGTTTCCCCCTTAACTCCGTGTTTTTGGTTGCTAAAGTTCCCTAGAAGGTCTGGGCATTTTGCTGGAGTGTGGTTCTTAGTTATGTCAACAATTTACGGCAGAGACGGAGGCCTTACAAGATGTTGCTGCCAGATGTTCGTGTTGTGTATTCAAAGTGTGCTGTCCTTTGGCTTTGAGTATCTAACGACGGCTGTGTGGTCTTTGGAGAATGTTGGGTTTCTCCAGCATATCTAATGATGGTGTTTCAAGTGGGTTACAATAATGTGGTGTTTTTAGAGTTTGGACTGAGAGAAGCAATCTAGTTTTCTAGAATCAGTTTCTATCGGAAAAATCTGCTTTGGGACAATTTGGTCTATATAGCTTCTTTGTGGGTTTGCACAAGGGATTTTTCCTGGAATTCCTTTGTCAAAAGTACAGAGGGATTGGCAGCGCTATATTGTACTGACTTCTCTTTCAGGATGATATCTTGTTCTTCTCCTTGTGAACAGTTGATTTGTTAATACTCCCTCCATTTCAAAATAAAAGTTACACTTTCCAATTTGGTATGTTTCGAAATAACAGTTATTGCATATTTGGTAAAAAACACACACATCAAATTACCGTTCTACCCATCAAATACATGTCCACTTGCATGTCCCAATCAATCTTTAACAATAACTCATAAAGCAAGGGTAATTTGTGTACTTTACATGAGTTTTCTCTTTCCTTAATTCTTGTGCCCAAAGTAAATGTAACTGTCATTTTGAAACAGATGGGGTATTTCTTATATTTTTATCTTACAATAAAAATTAATACCAAGGAGAAATTTAATTGAAGTGTTTTCTCATGGGGTGAATATGTTTGATTCCTGGTCTAGACCCTGCTTTACCGGTGGCTCAAGCACCGAGCTTCCTTTGGTTTTTTTTCCATTTGTTCCTTTGTGATGTGAATATGGCAATCGTGACATAGTTGAGATCTATTCGAGTGGTCCCTTATTCGAGTCCCCTTAGGGCCACTTGAGGTTTTTCTGGTCAATAATTTTAGGGTCCATGGGATTTATCGGGCAAAGCACGGATACCCATGTTATCTTAAAAATAAAAAAAAAGGCAATCTTGGCATAGTACAAATGTACAATTAGTATGTCTGTAGTGCTGCTTTCTTCAAAGTTCATTGGACCTTACTTGAAACAACGACGTACATAGTTTCATCGCTGTCAAATAAGGTATGACTATTTACAGTCATTTACAGTCATTGGCAGTTTGAGATCTTGTAGCTTTTGAACCTTTTACACATTCCAATATGTGCATCTAGTGGGTACTTCAAAGTTTTTATGTTCAGCTGTGATATAAGAGTGATATTTGATGATGGAACAGAACTCTAAAGCGTTCAGGAGCTCTCATTATCGTACTGCACTGTCACAATATTGACAAGTTTACAAAGCAGTGTTTTTGTCAATGAACATATCTGTTCAGCCCTAAATGCCTTGGAGTCTTCTTTGGCAACTAACTCTATTCATTTTCAGATTAGCCTGCTTGACAGGCAAGAGCTTCAGCAAAGAATGAAATTGTTCTTTTTGACTCGTGGTCCTCCAGAGCATTGGCTGTATTCTGGAATGTTTAAACGTGTAGATCTGCTGAAAGCATTGGGGAATCATCTCTCTTGGAAGGAAAGGTGATTTTGTTTTCTTGCTTCAGTTTGATTTACTGGCATAGTCGATTTTGTTTGGTTAACATAAAAGGAAATAAAAGCTGGATTGTCTTGTTTGTCTTTGCTTGTGATACGAAAAGGTCTCTTCACCTGCTCAAATACGACAGATCTAAAATACACACAACAATGACTTGTCATTAGAGGGAGGTAGCTTTCTGAGAACAGTTGCATTCTGGACTAAGAAGTGAACTGAAAAGAAATGAGTAATAGTGGCATCAAGTATAAAGGACAAATTAGTGAAACTGCATTCGATCTATATCTCAAAGACTAAACGAGAGGATTGATGACAATACAACTCAGTCCTGTACCCCATTTATACATATTTTTAAATCTAGAAGGAACTGTTTTGCAGAGATGCAAAGCATTTGAACTACAATTGAGTGTATGTTCTTTTTTTTTTTTGGTAGATATTTGACAAATTTCGCAAAAATACAAGAAAAAAAGGAACATCTACGGGGAAAGAAGAAAGAGAGGCGCAAATAAATGGAGTAGAAAAGTTGTAACTTCTTTTTCAGGCTTTTGTAAAATGTGCCAAAGCTGTAATTAATGAGAGGTTTTCAACTGCCAGATGCTAAACTTGCTGCTATTTTTTTTTTTTTTTTTTTTTTTTAACATTGACAATAGAAGACCAGCAAATTACTGCAAGTTGCTTTATATAATAGTAACATTGTGCATTAAGGAGACAATTAACTCTAGAGGTAGTTAAAACAATTTGACTCCACTACCCTTGCATTAATTGGAATTAGGTACATTGGAAAGTAAAATTATTAATAAACCACAAGGGTACATTAAGAAAATAAGCATTTAATGTTGTATTATAATTGTAAAGCGAAATATCTTGAGACAAAAAAAGTTAGTTAAAGCGACAATTATTTTGAGAGAAAGGGTGTAATTTGACATTTCATTGTAAAATAAATTTCATCAATGCACAACCTCTTTTTTTTTTTTTTTTTTTTTTTTTTTGGGAGCTGTAACTCAATTTATCTGTTCCTTGAATGAGAATATGAAATAACTATTTGATAATTGACGAAATGCAGATTTTACCATGCCATGTTGCACAATGACATTGTTACTAAGTGGTTGTTTGGTTGTATTTGTGAAGTTGCAATTCCCAGGAAGTTGTATTTTCCTTGAATTTTAACTTCTTGTGAAGTAGATCGATCTGTTTGGTTGAAATGAGAACTAAAAGTTCTTAGGAAGTCGTACTTCCTATAATTTTGTCAACCGAACACTATTGTGTGCTTAAATTTCCCAAAAAGTTATACTTCCTATGTTTGTTGTTGTCAACCAAACAACCACTAAAGTTGCCTTCCCGCTGTTTTATGCATTTTTTTGCTTTNCGTTTTGTATATTGTAATACTTGTGTTATGATTACCTTCAAGATGAATTCGTAAGCTAGAATGTCAGTTATTCAGCTTATAAACTTCTATGGAGATCATAAACGCCTTCGTGTTGTGTGGGAGAGCTGCATATCTCTGTGGCCTACTCAGAAATCAGCTTTTTAATAAGTTTGGGTGTGCGTAGTATGACAGCAGCATGACGCTTCATTTCTCATGCAGGTTTCCAGTATTTTTTGACGATATTGCGGCACGTTTGCTGCCTGTCATCCCATTGGTTGTTTACCGACTTATTGAAAATGATGCTACAGACCATGCAGAGAGAGTTTTGGTGATGTATAAGCAATTGCTAGCCTACCATCCTCTGAGGTTTACTTTTGTCCGTGATATATTGGCATATTTCTATGGCCATCTTCCTGGAAAGCTAATTGTTCGCATATTAAATGTCCTCGATATACCAAAGGTTTAAAGAGCTTACTTTGCTTCCTTGCAGCTCTTTTGTTGATTTACTGTCAAAACTCAATTTAATGTCATCTTAATTTGTTGATATAAAATTTGTTTCAGATTCCATTTTCAGAATCATTTGCAAATCACATTGCTCCATCGAATTCTTCAACCTGCCCGCCTCCAGATTATTTTGTTTCATTGCTGTTAAGCCTTGTCAATAATGTTATTCCTCCACTAACTAGCAGCTCAAAAACGGGATCAATTTTAGATGCTTCATACCTTTCTGCGCGTTGTCCGCCAAACAAGACAACTGTTACAAGTCAGTCAGGACCATCAAAGTCCGAGGTTCTAAAGGCTTTCTATCAAATTCAAGACCCTGGTACATATACACAGCTGGTGCTTGAAACGGCTGTAATAGAATTGCTTTCTCTTCCTGTTTCAGCTGCCCAAATTGTGACATCGCTAGTCCAAATTGTTGTTCATATACAACCAACTCTTATTCAATCCAGCAATGGTCTACATGGAGGCTCAAATGGTTCTGGTCAAACCTCTGTTTTACCAACTTCTCCTTCTGGTGGAAGCACAGACTCTATGAATGCAAGCAGATCTGCACCACTCATTTCTGGATTGAATACCTCCAATTTTGTTTCTCGGAGTGGCTATTCATGCCAACAATTGTCTTGCTTGTTGATTCAAGCTTGCGGTCTTCTACTTGCTCAGCTTCCACAAGATTTCCACTTACAGCTTTATCTTGAGGTGTCCCGTATAATTAAAGAGAGCTGGTGGCTCACTGATGGGAAGAGATCTCCTAGTGAGCTAGACTCGGCAGTTAATTATGCTTTGTTGGATCCATCATGGGCTGCTCAAGACAATACCTCCACAGCAATAGGTACGACTTTTATGCTATTTCTCCAATGGGAGCCTTCAAGTATTACTTGTTAGGGTGGATTCTTTGGAATATCTACCACTCAACTTAATTATTTATCTTTCTAATCTTCCCTAGGCGGATGCCTCATGAGAGGCACTCAGGAATGGCATAGTATGGTCAATAATTATTTTTCACGTTCCACAAGCTCATTGATGATTATCTGGTTGCTTTTTGTTTTAATGCCTATGTAGTTGATTTCTTCTTTGTTTTTTTTTTTTTTTTTTGGTAAAATGTAAGTAGTATTACCAAAAATCATGCAAAGCATACAAGAAGAGGAGCGAAAGCCACCTTCTATGAAGGGTACTTCCTAGTTTCTCACTCTCCCCAAACACATACCTTGTCTATGCTATCATACTAATCATAGTGTTTATCTTATTACATTGTTTCTTCCTACTACACATATATCTAACTCTGACATTACAATCACTTTATAGTATGTACTTGTAGATATCTTAATTTTTCTATGCCTATGTAGTTGATTTCTTCTTTCTAGTATGTACTTGTAGATATCTTAATTTTTCCATAGTTCTCGTAAACACAGGCTGGACATTTTTTGTTTTTATCTTTTGTTTCTTGATATGTCATCGAAGAAAAACAGTATTAAGTGTCGTGGTGATTTCAGTCCCTGTTTAGAGGTTGAGCTTTAAATTCAGTCTATGTTGGTGTGTGGTTTAGTTCTTGTTGGTTGTCGTACATTAACAGTTTAAATTGCTCTAGAACTCAGATTATGAGAAAGGGAGGAGGGAACGTGTATCCCAGTTCATCTTTCCCTTAAAAGGAAAATAAAACAAAATAGAGGGAAGCTAAATCTTAAAGGCTAGGACGCTAGTTTGCATTCAACTTCCCACAGTTTGGCAAAATTTAACTGGGCAACATTCAAATTCGCGCAAGTACAGTGGAGTTGAACTTGGCGTCCCCAAGATATACATCTTTTTGGTGATCAGAAAAATTTGGAAAGGACCAGGATAGCCCTTTGGTTACATTATGCTCCGTTTGGTAGAGGAGAAAACATTTTCAATTGAAGTTGAAAATCATTTTCCAAGGAAAATGCCACTTTAGTTATGTTTTCTATTGTTTGGTTACCATGTAAAGTTAACTGCATAAATTAGAATTCAAATACAGAAATGGAGATGAAGAGGTGGGAGAACAAGGAAACAGGAGAGAGAAAAGAGAAAGGGAGAGATGAGTAGGAGAGAGACAATTTGAGTGGCCCATATGCTAAGAAGAGAGAGGAAGAGGAGGAGGAAAGAGAGAACTAGAGGTCCGCAGCAGTGAGAAAATTATCTCAAGATGGCTACGAAAAGTGACTTCCGGCCCAAAATTCCGGAAAATATTTTCATCTCGCATGGGAAATTGTTTTCCCCTGGAAAAACAGTTTTCTCATCTCAAGCAACCAAACAGCAAAAAGTCCGAAAATAAGTTCTGTCCTACCAAACGGACCCTACGTCCAGGCTAAAGTGGTAGGTGAGGTGGTTTTAGGGCAACTAGTCTTCTGAATTTAAGTTTATTTGATTTTGTTCTAACCATGGCCCTTTTAAGTCAAATTATTTAACTTTGCATGATCTAGCTTTAATTTAGGAAAATATTTTGGTTCTACAAAATTAATGCGGAACAGTGATTTCCTTGCTAGACCCTACTTCTGCAGGAGCCTCTTTAGGTGATCCTTATTTTAGTTTACATCCAGACTCCTTAATTGTATAATTTCATATTTCAACAGATGACCTAAGATCGTGTGCAAACTGACTTAATTTCCTAAATGTAATTGAGTTGAATATGTAAATTGCTGATTACTGACTTTACTGTTTAAATCTAGAACATAGTTGTATATATGAAAAGTACGCAATAGGTTTGACACAACAGTTTATCCAAAAGTTGTACAAACAAAGATATTGGTTTACAAAACATCCAGCACTTCATGAAGGGTACAGTTCCTGCACTGGATATGTTTCTTTTCCGAAATCTGTAAAAACTCGAGAGGAAATCTCTCCTTTAAATTTCCAAAGCACCCGTTTGGCTTTTCCTCTCGTTCAGTCTCTTTTGTGGTAAGGAGCTGGGGTTCTTAATGATGTTCCCATTACTCATATCTAATTGATCATAGGGAAACTTTGTTATTAGCCATGTTTGATACTTGACCTCTTACATTGTATTGTTCCTATACTATAAAGATATTTTTCTTTATCTAAGAAATCTCTTATGGCGGAAGAAATATCCCCATCTCAAATTTATACGCTAACTATCTATATTATTAGATTCTTTTGTGATCAGTAAATATAGCCACTTTCCTTGTTCTAGGAAGATGTTTCGTGTTGCTGTTTATGTCGTGTCTGTTTTGCTCTTTCTGTTTCCATAATGATTGCAGTGCATGTGGAATTAAAGTCAAAGAAAGTCCTATTGAATATACAATTACAATTTTAACTTTTTACACATTCTAGTATTTGAACTCATATCTACAACCCTTTCCTAAGGTATTTAGACGTACCATGTTGGCTTCTAATGCTGTTTATGTTTACAATATGTGCAGGCAATGTTGTTGGCTTGCTCCATGCGTTCTTTAGTAATCTTCCACAAGAGTGGCTAGAAGGGGCGCATGTAATCATTAAGCAACTTAAACCAATAAGTTCAGTAGCTATGCTGAGAATAGTTTTTCGAATAGTTGGACCATTGCTCCCAAGACTTGCAAATGCTCACACGCTTTTCAGCAAGGTAATTTGTGCAATACCCAGGATTATTATGTGCTTGGTGACATAAGTTTGCAGTTTCATACTTGGATGATAGTTCCATATTAGTCCATGATCTAAAGGCATTGTATATTCTATTTTCCTTCCACACTAGTCTTTGTTACATCTCATACGTCTTACCGGGTATTCCTCAACATTATCTTTGCAGACTCTCTCTCTGCTACTTGGTGCAATGATGGATGTCTTTGGGAAAACTTCAGAACCGTTGGTTCCTGCCCAGGCATCGGAAATAATTGATATGATTGATTTTCTGTAAGGATCTGTTGATTATTTATTTGGTTATGGAATCTCTGTGAACCTCATAATGCTTATGAATCTGTTTTTTTACAGCCATCATATTGTTCACTACGAAGGGCAAGGGGGGCCGGTGCAGCCTACAAGTAAACCTACAGTGGATGTTTTGACACTGTTTGGTAAAGCATTGGAAGGTTTCCGACCAGATATACAGCATCTTCTTTCACATTTGAAAACGGACGTGGCTTCTTCCATATATGCTTCTACTCATCCAAAGCTTGTTCAGAATCCCGTCTCCTAAGGTTGTCTTTAATTATAGAAAATGTATACATTTTTTACTTTAAAATTTTCAAATTATTTTCTAATTTGGATAACTATTCAAATTTGTGAAGAAACTTGGAAAACAGCAAATTGATGTTTTCTAAGTTCCTTTATAAAAGTGGATAACAAGGAAAATACTTTTCTTGTCAAACTTTTGAAAAATGTAAGGCCTTGTTCAGTTGAGCAAGTTTTCTGAAAAACTCTCCTTGGAAAACACGGAGGAAAAAAGAATTGTGTTCAATCTTTACACTTTTCTAAACATTCTCAAAAAATCCGGTTTCCTAATTCTCCAAATTTACTGAAGGATATGGGAAAATATGCAAATTCCAAGTTTTCTTCATTAAGTTGGGGACCTATTTTTTAAAATTTTCCAATTGTTCAAGAACCCTCACCCTTTCCTAGCATACCTTGGCACCATGGTTGCCACCACGGAAACTGCTGGCGGTTACCATTTACCAACCACGAGCTTATGTTGGTGGGGGATGAATCCACACCACACTAACTGAATTATCAACAATCCAAGCAATAGATCTGGTGGTAGGCGTTTCTGGTGGGATTGTATGCTCGCCCTCTTCTTCCTCTAGCCAATTGAACGCTGTCGATTGCCGCCTCTAGGTTGAATCGCCTCATTGAGAGAGGGGGTGAAGGGGGAAGAAGGCGGCACCTGTGGAATGAGAGGAGTGAGAGTGGGGAAGGCGGTTGGGTCGTCTATGAACGGGATTGAGGGTTGCCGATGAANAGAGAGAGAGAGAGAGGGAGAGGGAGGGGGAGGGGGACGGGGACGGGGAGGGGGCGGGGGCGGGGGGGGGAGGGGGGGAGAGAGAGAGAGATGCAGGGGGTTTCTTTGGTAAGGAGCAGGAGAATGAGATGGGAAAAAGTTTTTCAGTTTTTTACTGGAGCACATTTTCCATTTCTATTAAAATGTTATGTTAGAAATTTAAGAAAAGTGGATAACTTTTCTCCAACTGAACAGGTCCTAAGCTTTTGAACATTGTTTTTATTGAAAGTGGTGAAATGAACACACCCTAAGCTTCCTTCTAAATGTCTCCTTCACCATCAGAACAGAGACATTTCGTTGGCCTAGAAGAGAGCTACTGTCATTAGCCATTGTCTGCTGCTTGGTATGAAAGTGAAGGTATCTGCATATAAGGGCTTGGCAAGGAGAAGCGAGTCTGAACTGACAGCTCATGGAGACATTGTACATATTGCAAAATCTATGCTCATTACGAATGCATTTGCAGATGCTCAAGAGACCTTGGAGATGATTGTTTTCTTGGTTACTGAGACCTTTCAGATATGTAGCTAATCGTAATTGTAATAGTGTAATTATATTAGTGTGTCGTGTTGTAGTTGTTCATTCAATACAAGCATGTGTTTTATAGGCTAATTAACATAGCATTTGTAGTGAATCCCCTTTTTGTCTGATAGCATCATAGGCTTTACTTGCTGCAAATTTTTGTTGTCATTGCCATCCATTCAAATCTGTTCTAACCCTATCAGTTGATCCAATCAGTGCAATGAGGTTATCTTTAATATGGAGAAGCTGCTTCCACCCCCAAGAGTCATTTTGGTTGATAACCACCTGTCAAAGGTTTTTATGCTTCAAATAATATTCATGAATCCACTTTGCCCACAAGGTATCCTGGTGGTGTCAAGTTTCCATAAATTCTTGCATAGTAGTACTCTGTTCTAGTTGAAGATCCTTTTATCCTAAGCCCACCTTCATGCTTGGGCTTGTAAATGTTATTCTAGCTCATGAACACCGTTTTAAGGTGTCCTCCAATTCTAACAGATCAAGTCCATGCATAAGTTCTCAATTTGTTTGATACAGGATTAAGGTATAGGGAAGACAGAGCTCCAGAAGTTATAAATACCAAATATTACTGAGTTGATGAGCTGTGTTTTACCTGTATAGCTCAAGTATTTTGCGCTCCAGGGTTATGGTAATGTTTTTCTTCTAAGCTTGTCTATAAGGGGTTGACACATCTTAATGGATAGTCTGGAGGTAGTGAGGGGGATTCCTAGGTGTCATAAGGGAAAACTTCCTGCACTAAACCCATTAGCAGCCAAAATTTCATTCTTCTCACGTGTTTGTACACCACCAATGTATATACATGTCTTCATATTATTTGCTTGCAATCCAGACATGGATGCAAAGGAGCTAAACCAATCTACAAGAGCTTTCACAGAGTAGAGATTACCAATACTAAAAATCAGTAAATCATCTGCAAATAAAAGATGGTTCAACTGGATTTTGGAGCACTTTGGGTGATCATTAACTGAGGATCTTCTCTGACTTTTGTCAACTTTCTGGACAGAGCCTCCATGCAAAGGACAAAGAGATATGGGCTCATTGGGTCACCTTGCCTAACCCCTCTAGCACCAGGAAAGTAGCCCTCCACAGCTTCATTCACATTGAGAGAATACATGGAAGATTTGACACACATCATAATCTAGTTGCTGAATTTGATAGAAAAACCAAAAGCAAGAAGAACTCTATGTAGCAATCTCCAATCAAGGGAATCATAGGCCTTTTGAATGTCTAATTTTACCATAGCTCTTGGTGATATGCCAGCTCTACCATAATGTTTAACAAGCTCATGAGATAGCAGGACATGATCAAACAAATTTCCTCCCTTTTACAATAGCACCACGTTCTCTCCGTATAAGGTGATGAAAACCAGGTTGGAGTCTATTTGTGAGTATTTTTGTGATGGTTTTGTATAGAACAGAGCAACAAGAAATGGGTCTAAATTGTGTAATACTATTGGGGTGTCACATTTGGGTATGAGGGTTACACTGTTGAGTTAAGTTGAGTAATCAATTTGGTAGACTTTAAAGGGTCTTGAATAGCAGCTATCACATCCTTACTAACTATAGGCCAAGCTTTCTTAAAGAAATAGGATGTGAAACCATCCATACGTGGTGCTATATCATCAGGCATAAAGAATAGGGACTGCTTGACCTCTCTAGTGTAACCTCTATCTCCATGTCCTGGCAGATCTAATTAATGAGAGTGGGACCATCAGCAATGCAACAGCCTTCAAAACCAGCGGTATCGACTCTTGTTTCCAACAGATATTTGTAATAGTCCACAAATGCTTCAGCTATTCTACTATGGCCAGTGACATAAGTTCCCTGCCTATCCTTGATACCTCCAATCTTCACAAGGGAAGGGAAGCTCTCTCCTTAACTCTACCATGAAGTTATGTAGAGTTTGTATCATTCTTTTGAAAGTCAAAGGTTATTGTCTTTTTGCCCTCTGATACAGAGCATTAATCTCAGCTTTCTTGTAATTCACATAGTTTTGAATAGCTTGCTTCTCTTCAAGAATTAGATCTCTGTTAGCAGGGTGGAGCTACAGTTGTTTCTGTATTCTAAAGAGATCTTCCTGACTGTTCTGGACCCTCTTGGTAATACCCAGATAAGTGCTTCCATGGAGATCTTTGAATTCCCTTTTCAGCAGCTTGAGTTTCTCAAAGATTTTATACATCTTACAACCATTAATACTAATAGTCCAAACCCTCTCAACAATGTTAAGGAACTGGGGATCCTCCCCCCAGCAATTGAGAAATCTGAATGGCTTTTTATGGTGAGGGCTATCTTCATGAATAGTGACGAAAGAAGGGCAGTGATCTGAGGTACCAAGAGGAAGGAAGTCTACTTGTGTTTGTATAGAATTATGACACCAATGAGGGTTGCACATAACTCTATCTAGCTTGCACCAAACTCCGTTCACATCTACTTGTTTGTTAGTCTAGGTAAAGAAAGCCCCAGTAGCATGAGCATCAACCATCTCAATCTAATTCACACAAGCAACAAAATCATTCATGTGACATATAGAAGAGGGAGAGGAACTGATTTTCTCATCAGAATGAGTAATAACATTCAAGTTACCCATCATGATCCAAGGACTAGTGACAGTAGAGCCCCATGTACAAAGATCAGACCATAACTGCCTTCTCCCTTTAGTGGTGTTTGCTGTATACACCATTGTGAGCAAAAGTTCCTTCACGGTGCTTCTGTTGAGGACCTTACAATGCATAGCCTGAGAAGATCTATTCTGAACTTCAATGCTAACATTTGTGTTGTTCCAAAGTGACATCAATCTTATGACTCATCAGGTCCTGGTGCTTATGAGGTTTGTTAAAGCCTTTAATGTTCTATGCTGATAATATCATTGAGGGGATATAGCACATTCCACCCCACCCCTATCATGTTGCTCCATAGGTACCACTCTCTCAATTCTATCATCATCCTATATCTCTCCTTCCTCCAGAAAGGAGAAAGCAGAGTCTGTAGTAGGTATAGGCTGAACTGGTGTGGCTTGACACCTTCTTGTGCTATTCTTAGCTAAGACAGGGATAAACTCTGAATCAGATATGGAATTATCAACCACCTTACCAACTGTAAGTGTTCTATTTATCTCTTCTGTATTAGTCTCTTCATGATCCTGCCTTTTTGCTTCAAGTGCTGTAGTTCCTTCCCCAACTACCTCCATATCTACCTACTTATCCCTAGTGTTGGACATTCTCCTTATACCTCCAGGAGAATTAGGACATACTGGTGGTGGCATCTCACTTATGCCTCCCTGGTTCTCACCTTTATGTCCAGTAGTCCCACCCTATGTAGCTGCCTCCTTAGCCATCTTTTTCTTCTTGTGCCTACATGCATATTCCAAGTGCCCCAACACTTGGAAACATTTACAATAGAAAGGAACCCCCTCATAGACAATAGGCTCGTTAATCTACACCCCAAAAGGAGTAGAGATAGGCACAGTCACAGGGGGTTCTTTGGATACATCAACCTCAACCATCACCCCAGCATAGGATATCATCTCTTTTGTAGCTGGACATTTATTAGCACACATAGGTTTGCCAATCCTACTTGCCATCTTACTCAGACTTCTTGATGACCAAAACTGAACCTCAATATTGTGAAACTGAACCCATACTGGAACTCTTGTGACATGTTCATTCATCATGCAAAAATCAATGATCCATGGCTTAAGGAGGAGGGTCTTATTGAACAAAGTCCATGGCCCACCCCTTAGAATAGGATCTTTATCCTCCTCTTTCTCAAACCTAAAGAAAAACCACCCATTCTTGCGAAGCAGTACTTGAGGTTCAGAGACATGGCACCAATTCTTTTTCACAAAGGATTTCATGGCTGATTCCTTAGGATTCCTACCCGCCGAATTACCAGATGGGTATTTTTAATCCACCCTTCGCCACTTGGGTATTTAAAAAAACTCCAATGCCAATTGAGTATTTATAATGGACCAAAAGCGCATATAGGCCAAAAAATTCTCCGCCAGTGATCAAATCTTCATTTATCCTATCTTTTTGATACTGAAATGCATTTCCTTATTACTTTTATTTAAATAAAATCACTTTAATCCCCAAAAAACCTCCCTAATCCCATTTTCTCTCTCTCCTCCTCAAGGAAATTGGGAGTTAAAGGGTTTCTTGGGGGATTAAAGTGATTTTAGATGAATAAACGTAATAAGAAAATGCAAATCAAAACAATCGGATAAATGAAATTTTGGGCACCGGAGACGAATTTTTGGGCTCATATGCGCTTTTTGTCCACTAAAAATACTCAGTTGGCACCGGAGTTTTTTTAAATACCCAAGTGGCGAAGGGTGGTCATAAAAAATACCCATCTGGTAATTCGACGGATTCTTCCTACCGATCAAGAACCCAACAATAGTAAATTTCCAGAATTCTACTTCATCAACTATAACATCCAATTCTATGAACATGTACACTGGTGCATCATTATCACAATCAGAAATGTAATCAAGTTTCAGATGACAAGGGCTTCTATTGCTACTCAAACGCAAATTCCAACGCTTCGGGGGTTTGGGGTAAGTTTTGGAGTAAGGTTTTCATTTACCAAAGTAGGATTCACATCAATTTCATTCTCCTAATTAGGGTTTTGAGCAGTGGAATCAGAAACTCAAATTGGGATTAACAACACGCACATCCTTAATCACATTCTCAATCAAAGTTGAGAAACCCAAAGAGGCAAGTTCTTGATTCAAGGAGGGGCTTACTGTATTCTCCATTGATGAAGATTTTTGTCTCTGAATAATAGCTATCACCGGACTCAGAAAATCCCCCAAACTGATCGGTTGCTGAGTCGCCATTGGAGTTGTCTAGGTTTGGGTTTGTGAATTCCCATTGCCACCATTCGTGGCCAAAGAACCATCGATCGAATCAGTGAAGCAAGATGATTGTGAAGCTTGTTGCGAATTCTTCGGAGGTCTCCCATGTTTCTTCATGGTGGTAGTTGGTCAATTGGCTAAGGAGCTCAAGTCGCCGGAGAATAACTACCCATTACCACCTTTATTGAGGTGTATTTTGCATATCAATGAAAACTCATCTCCCTATGTGTAGACACCCCTCTCGGTGTCTCTCAAGTTCTCCACCGCCCCATGACAAACAACATGGCACAGTCGGAAATGACGGGCTCCCCTGTTCAGGTGAAAGACCCCAAGAAGATATAACCCAACTCTCACCCTCACCTTCTAGCCCTTTCTCTAAACTTTCTAGAACTTCAAACAGCTCCTCAATCGGAGTCTCGGATCAAAAGTTATGGACGTATTTATATTTCGGCACAAAACCAAGCATGGAGCGGTAAACGATTCAAGTATCCACCCAAATTTCCCCGAGAATCCCAAATGGACCCAGATCCGTGGGTACATACCATATTGAAATTTTTAAGTACCATGTACGTTAGAGTTCACGACCAATCAGATTTCGATCGTACAACAAAAATCTCAGACCGCCACACCGGTCTCAAGACCACCAAGCCGGTCTGGCAGACCACCAAGCCGGTCTTAACACCGGTCTGGCGGTGGGAGCATGTGGTCCCGGACCTGTTTTACCTCATCTCCTTCAGCATTTTGGCACCTATAAATACGTCCTAAACCCCTTCATTCAAGGGAGGACTTTTGGAGAGCATTAAGAGAGCACATTTGGAAACTTAAGAGCCCTTTTTAAGAGAATTAACATCTCTTTAAAAGAAAGATTCTTAAGAACACCATTGTGATTGGCAAGAAACCACAAAACACACTCGCCAAACATCCCAAATACCCTCACTCCACAAACCAAACCACAAACCACAAAACAACCACAAAAAGCCTTCAACTTGGGGTTACTAGCTTAAGGAAGATCTGAACAAAGGAGCTTCGATCCAAGATAGCTATCCTGGGGGCGATCAACAAAAGGTTATTCTTTATTTGATTGTGTTCTTTTGTGCAAAATGAACATTTCCCGAATTGAATCTTCATGTACATATGGCTAAATCTCACCTAAAATCTAGCATGATCATATAATTAGTTCTAATTGCATGAAATCTTGCTAATTATCAAAGTGGCCGCCTTTGCAAATACATTCCTTCTTGGTAGATAATTCGTGACAACCCAGCTAAAGCATAGTTGAGAGCAAACGAATGGCATGACGGATATCATGTAAATAAATGGCATAATTGCATTATCTTGAAATCATTTCAATAGACTCCACATTCCCGAACTCGGCATGTCCCTTCCTTGGGCATCGTAGTCACAATTTGGCACGATCACAGTATCTTTCTAGATATCCGTGGTTAGCGCCTTTACTGTTTCCGTATTCCTAAAATATGGTGGTGACTTCTTCACCTTACAAATCAAGTAAAACATGATAAGCAACACCTATGACAACCCCCTATAAAACAGAAAGTTGAACGTCCCGTGCATGCAGTAAATGCGGGGGCGAGGGTCGCACAGAATGGCAACTTAAAAGGGGGATTCCTAAGTAAGAGAATGCGGATTCGAAATCTTGAATCAAGATAATGCCTTCTTGCTATTTATTTTATATGACATCTTGCCCGTTGCATTCATACATACATACTTGCATAAGAGGCTTACGTGAAGTCCTCACGTTATCTACCAGAATTTCACCCCCCGGGTTTGTATTGTGCGCCATTGGACAATGTACGTCCACTCGATGTTAGGGGCCAGCGCGCGTACATACATTCCCAACCCACGATACCTTCCCTACCATCAACACGATGGCGGGATAGACGTCGTCATTAGTTGCCCTACGAACACCGTGGGTGATTAGGGACGTCGACTCGTGGGAAGCCATTTTGGCCCTGAGCCTAAGCCCATCGAGTCGAACAAGAACCTATTCCTAGGCGTAACTAAAGTATCATGGTCCATTCGCATGCTTGATGACTTTTAAGCCTACGTGATGCTCGACTAACCTACTAATTTAGAAACCCTAGGTTTAGGCATCTCTTTAGGTGCACG
>BSSO01000719.1:0-29530 GCA_030267885.1 Mesembryanthemum crystallinum
TATTCCATCTATTACTACAAGGGTAAATTTGTCTTAAAAAACTCACCTAAAATCTTGTTCCCTCCTAGTTTTTGACAGCTAATTGCGGGACGGGGGGAGTATTTATTAACACACAGCTCCTCAACACAATCAATTTAATTGCTTTCTTACACAAATACTTATCTTTTTGATATCAACTACACCTACAAAATAGGGTTGCCCTCCACAAATCAATATTGTACACTATTCCCTCCATCACACGAAGTCTGCCAAGTTTTAACTATTAATACATATATATATTTTTTTATTATAACTAAGCTTTCACACCCTGAGAAGATTTATTTTTCTTTCCGCTTAAGTTCAATTGTAGTTTTCGATGCAGAACCTATCAATTTTGTGCACAAACAATTGATCGACAATAACTGTGAAATCCCAGAGAGGTATTTAGCAACAAGATCTCTCAAAGAAACAAACCTTTATCATGCAGCCCAGAGACTCTTGCCTTGTTAGTTATCTGCATAATAACATAAGAGTGAAATTAGCAGCTGCATCAACTGTAATTTTTGAGAGCATAGAGAGAGACTCTCTCTTAAATACAATCCACTGGAGAATGACTTTGTTGAGGGGGTAAAAGGGAAAATATAATTCATCGATGTAAGGGAAGTTGATCCAAAGGTGACAAAGGCCCCAAAACTGTAGTTTGTTAATTTAGAAAATAATGAAATTAAGCTACACCCTTTCTTGGCTTTAGTTCAGAAAGGAAATTATGTGATTTGAAAGAGTTATCTTGAATATACAGTTTCACCAGCACTTCCATATATAAGCTTCCTCTATTAAGTTATGAGGACAAGCTGGCATAAAGTTGTAGTTATTGTAACCCTTTAAATGTCACAAAGAGAAGTTAACTAAATAACCTCAAGCAGGCATGTGGCACAGCACATCATCAAACAGATTAGTTTGAAGCGAAAACAGACAGGGAGAAAAAGATTAAAAAAACAAGTGTCACTAAGAACCAGAAACTACAACTGTTTCCAGGTTCATTAGCTACCATCAAAGAGGACTTACAGAACCATTTGATGGAAGTGGCTTGTAAATTTCTATATATTGCTGTCCATGAAGAAGAAGTCGTGGATCAAACCTGAAATGGTTTGAAAGAAGGAACGTGCTCAGATTATTATTCTATGACAAGTTTGAATTAATATATTTTTTGAATTTCCCAGGGACATATTGACCTGCAACACAAATATTATATGAGTCGCAAATGTAGCTTTTAAAGATAGAATATAAACTAGAGAGCACTCACTCCATTCCTGGCATACTGAAAAGGTTTGGTGTAGAACCAAGAGAAAATAAAGCAGGGAAAGTAGGCAGGACCTGCAAGAGGTAAAGGCCATAAATCTAACTTAAGTTTTCTGCAGGCCATAAATCTTCTAGATATCAGACAACTAAGAAACAGAAAACTCAAAAGCCGAATGTAAGAGAATTAGCAAAAGTAGGCTTTTCGTTGCCAGGAGAAAGAAGACGAGCCTCCAACATAACACTACAACTCATACAAAACAAAGTAACAAACCGACTACAAGCACAAGAAAATACTACTTTTAAAGAGAATTTATCTGTTACACAAATATTTGGTCATTTCAAATGTTATGCTTCTAGAGGAAAGCATTTCTCAAATAACAAAAGATGACCCCTCCATCCCAGAATATTAATCAATGTTTCCACTTTGGTCCAATACAAAAAATTTCCACCTTCCCTAAAGTTGCCAATTGCCAACGTCCAAAACTAATTGTTCCAGTCATTTTCTTTTTTCTATGTAAGCTTTAGAGAGAAAAAAAAAAAAAAAAACAAGAAAGTTCCACTTTGTTAATACTCTTCTTTGATTGCCAAACCTAATTAATTATTATCACAAATTCACAATGCCATCACCTATGCTAGGATTTTCATTTTCCATTTCAAGCAACAAAGAAAGAGGGAATCTGAGCGAAATCCTTTTGCAATAGCTTTGTCATGAGGCAAAAGGCATTTGTAGTATAAACAAACATGATCCCACTCCACTTTTCACCACCACGCCTTCATTTCACCAATAAAGACAGAGTTATCAGATTTCAGAGGACTTATGATAACAATTTATCTCAGCAGGCATATTTTTATTTATTTATTTATTTTTTTTTTTTTCAAATAGGTATAGAAGAAACAATTCCACTTCCCACTGCAATGGTGTTCAATTACGATTTATATGCCCATCTACTAATCAGCCATCAAGAAACACGAAACCCTTTCCGGTTCAGCTAGCATATCATCAAAAAAGGGCACAAAATTCACATCAATACAAATGGATATAAATAGTATACTACTAAATTGAGTTGTCAAATACCTTGATGAACTGCTGACCATCACTATTATAAACATACTTGAGCTCATCTGAGTCAACTGCGTCCCTCCCGCACGCACCGACACCAAGGGCATACAAAGCAGCATCTCTATTTGCAAAATACTAGTCAGAAATCAGAATGGACAATTGCTATTCAAGTTGATCAAATTAAACTCAAGTTATATACTCTGTATCTCAAAATCTTTTCTGCAATTACAAGTTGGCCAGATTATAAAGACCCAACCCATTAACAAAGTAAGTAAATTTAGGAGCTTATTGATAGTACCTCTCAGTATATCTGTAGGTCGTCTGCCAACAGCAACCATTAACAGTTACATGAGATCAATTCAAAGGAGAGAGATTACATTCATAATATTTCAAGTGCTCAAAATTTGACAACAACAACAACAACAAAACGAAATTGACAAAACAACAACAACAACAACAAGAAAAGAGGGAAATTATACTGGCAAAAAAAAAAAGGGGAAATAGATTAGGGATGGCACCTCAGGAAATTTGTGAGCGATGACGAGGTCGGGATTGATAGCTGGATCACTGCGCCCCGCCATTGAAATTGAAAGAAAAACTTGGAATTGCAAACGAAGAAATTGCAAAGGGAAAAATGGGGGAAAATATGAGAAATTGCAATTGTGAATGAATAAGAGGATAAAAGCAGAGAAGATAGATATGGTGCTTTCACATGGTTGACTTACTTAGCGAAATTGATTTTCTTTTTTTTTTCTGGTAGTATTCAGTTGAAGACGGAAACGACTTCAAGTGTGTACCAGTACAAAGGTAACTGGGTAAGTAACCCGGTTATGTTCTTCATTCCATCCTTGCCATCAAAGCTGTCTTTCATTAAGTTGAGTAACTTGAGTTCTATTTATTCAGTTCAGTTTAGGTCATTCAGTTCAATTCGGTTTAGATCGTTTAGTTCAATTAAGGTAATTTCAAATGATATGTATACACACTAAGGCTGTGTTTGGCAAAAACAACTAGCTTTTAGTTTTCAGCTTTCAGCTCTATGTTTTACTTTCAGCAAAAAAAAAAAAAAAAAAAAAAACTTTGCCAGATTATTTGTTTAAAACAGCTACAACTACAACTTGTTTTGGGGAGTTACCCATGCAAGCTTTCAATTACAGCTTGCAAAACAACTGTTTTGTTGTCATTTCGTAACATCTCTTACCTATTTTATACGTTTTTCTCCTCATTTATCATAAAACAATTACAGCTAACAACAATTTTTGCCAAACATAGCCTAAGTTTCGCTTCAATAATTAAGTTCCAATATCAACAACGCAACTCAATTCAATTCTAAGAAAATTCATTCATTATTCTAAAAAAGAAAATTGTAGTGTATCTATAAATATGAATATATTTACCCGTTTTACCTATAATGGGAAGTCTTCACCAAAAGTGTTAGAATTTGTCTTCTTGACCCATCTATATCAGAGCCTACCTTTTTATTAGAGTTATTCAAAAACCGGCTTGAGCTAGATGTAGGGTGGGTCTAGCATGAATATTTGCCCCATGAGACAGGCCGTTATATTTTCATCCTAATCTCGTTGTCCGTATCCGCCCTTTTTCAAAACCGTATAAGCTGGGCCTAATGAGTCATCCAACCCATAAAACAACTCTACTTCTCATGTAAACTATGGTTCATCAATACGATAAAGTTGTGATCAAAATACATTAGACACCATATATGCCCAAATACAAAAAACAATTATAGAAATAAAAAGAGAGAGAAATATGTTTTCTCTTTTTCTTATGCACAAAATCCAATCCCCTAAATAAAAAGAAGAAAAAAGAGTATAATTTGCCATTGATCAACAACATTATCACGGCGAGCCCCCTATAAATTCAAGTTTTTGTGAAAAACACCATATGATTTTTTTCTTCAACCTACTTCATTTGACCATCCGTCATCATTCCCCCGAATCCCCCCTCCCCCTGCCAACTACTTCTAATGTTTTTTAGGGAAACTTTCGCTTTAAATAACAAAATTACCCTCTCGTGCATGTTCACATTTAGTCATTTAATCTATGAGGGCATTTTGTTCCATCCATCTTTATTTTGGCTGAAAACGGTATAAAATAGCCTGATAGGGGGTTTGACTCAATGGAATTTTCTTACCGGAGATTTCTTGTTAAAATTTAAAAAGGGGTTTGTCATAGAAAGTTGACTTTAAAGAGGGGATTCTGGCAATCTTATGATGTTGATGATAAGGACATAATGAGATAAAGTACATATTGCCATGTGCAAAGCTTTCAAGGCCCCATAATAGAAAGTAAGGCACCCACAAGGCCACAAGGGGGAAGAGATAGTAACTGGGATTACAACTTCAGGGCCAGGCCAACTACAATACAGCTATTCTCTGAATTTGATCAGGCCCCAAATGAATATTAATCCTTGCATTAATTCATTTCATCATGACATGCTTAACCTTTACATCACATTAATTCCTACACTACTGTATCACTGTTCACTTTCCTTTCAGTACACAGTTCTGCAATGCAAGTAAACTGGTGTCACAGTTCTCGTATAAACATACCACCATCAGAGAATAAATTTCATACAAGGGCAAGAAATTTTTGTTCTTTTTTTGATTTCTTACCCAAAAGATAGACATATATTATTAAAATTGAAAGAATGCGACCTCGAGAGGAGGTCGTCGCAAGTAGCAGTACTAATAATACAAGCTCACTTAGAACTAAACTAGTGCTAATATAGCACTCCTCTAAAGAATGTAAGTGCTCAATCAAAGCATAAGCTATGCTTCTCTTTCTTGGCTTCAACTTAGCCAAAACAATTACAGAATAAATTACCTTTATCACTATTATCCTAGCTTACACTAGAGTGGTCTTGTGCGCCTTCCGGCTGCTCTTCCACAAGTAAGGGCGTTCTTTGGTATAGGGAATTCATCCCTTAGGGATGTCGAGGTTGTGTAGACTCGAAGGTAGAATTGTTGTCCTAGGTATTGTCGTGCCCAGAACTCTGTCCTTAGGTTCCACATCCCGACATTGTCTAGTGCAATGTAGATTGCCGTCCATGAGTGTGGGTAAACCTGCATCAAGTTTCAGACATAGGACAACATGAGTTCATTTCTTTCCTGAATATGTGAGAGAAAAAAAGTAAAATGCATAATTGAATTGAATGCAGAAAACGGAGAAATGAACAAGGCCTTAGCCAACACCAAAAAAGAGACCAGGGGACAAAAAGAAGAGGAATTGGCTATTTCTTCTGACCTGTGTGGTGCTACGGAAAACTGCATCGCGCAGATTGTACTGCTTTCTGCTAGCCTCTGACCATGTCCCTCCATCCATTCTGTGTTCCAGAGACAAATTGTTGTCAGTTGGGATTCAGTTATAGTTAAACCATTGCTAAAAAATGCTAAGTTGAATATTTGGTGGCTTACCCAACGACAAAGAAGCTGTAACCATCCAAATGCCAGCTCTGAACAATGTTTTCAGGGTTCTCAAACACAATTTCAATAAATTGCCTGTAATCAGCTTGCATCACAGAAGTGGCAAGGTAGATTCCTCCACCACTTGGCTGGTAGGGGATGCTGCCCACAGAGAAAACTCCACCGATCTTGAAGTAGTCTGCGAGCTTCAGGGGAGTGTCAGCTGGGATGAATGACACACTGTTGACAGCGTATCTCTGCTTTCCGTTAACTTGGCCAGCACCACTTTGTAGCCTAATAGTCTTGGTAGTGTTGATCATTCCGTAGTGGTACGATCCTTGTGGGTTTGGCCTTGGTCCACTCGCAGTAAGATTGGTCCTGTGTAAGAAAACCAAAACCCAAATTCATCAACTAGAAAACAACACAAACATACATAGAACTATAGAAGTCATATATGACAGTCTTATATACTATGGTAAAGATCAGATTACAAAGTATGATACCTGATAGCACGGGCCTGGTTAAGGGACCAGTCGATTTGGATGGTGGGTCCACCAGGGATAGGACCAGAGGCAGAGCCAGCCGAGTTGGCATAGCGAAGGACACCAGTGGAAGTGAGAACCGGAGAGGTGAAACGGGATGAAACAACAATGTAATAGTCCTTGCCTGGCTGATCAGCGGTGAAGAGAACTGAGTAGGACTGACCCACGTGGACATCGAGTGAGGAGAAAGTAGTCTGGAGGGTATGGGTGCCCTCAACTTCCACCACCTTCATCTTGTGACCTTGGATGCGGAAGTTCAAAGAGTTCTGCAGCCCAACATTGGAGATCCTGAGCCTGTAAGTCTTGCCTGTCATAAAACATGTACAAATGCGATTAACATGTTATGCCTATTAAGTGGTACTATGATTTTCTATCTACATTTCGAGTATGATGCTGACCTTGCTCAACATTGAAAGTTGCACCACTTCCACGTCCGTTGATTAGGATACCATCTGGGAATGGAAGCTTGTGTCCTTTGTCAAGGATGCCTTGCAAATCCTGAAAACCCAACAAACAAATTTGATGTCAATTCCTATAGGGTCTATAACATTAATTCATACTCTTTCTCACACGGAAACGAAGATATAATGAATAACATACTGTAATCATGGTGAAAGAAGGTTATGTACTTGTGTTCATTTAAACTGAATGGTTTGCAACACAACTAAATGAATAGCAGTAATGTTGAGAAAAGTAAGTTGCATAACACAACTAAATGCACTATGGAAATGATGAAATGAACATTGGGCGAAGGCAACTATGAGCGCTGAAAATTACCGTGTGGTTAGACTTGTACCAATCTCCGATCAGCACAGTGTAGTCCTCAGCAGGGGGTGGGAAAGGCACTGGGATACCAGGCCTGCTAAGGATCCTGAAGCCACCAAAACCACCAGCAGCCTTGTGGAATGCCGTAGAAGGGAAGTAGTAGAAGCTACCGATTTGATCTTTGACTTGGAGGATGTAAGTAAAGTTCTTGCCTGGGGGAATTGGGCAAGTTGTACCATACACACCATCTTCGAACGAATTCCTCCTGTTCTGGATTCCATTCCTAGCATATAAACCAGAACAATGTTAGTACGTACTAGTTTAGTTCAAAATATGCATAAATGACAGCAAATAACATTCAATCAATCTAAGACATGAATCCTGTACATGTGATCAAAACACAGATGTAAAATTGAAAATCAGGCGTACTTCCCTTGGATCTCAAATTCAAATCTGTTATACTCGCTAATGTTGAATCAAAACTCAAACTACATCGAATCCCTTGTTCCTTTGGACCAATGCCGACAAACTTTCCTCACCCTGTCCTATAGGCAACTTTAACAATTCAGTAATAGTCCTGCCTACGGCACGTCGTGGGGAGGAATATGTAAGTCTACTTCGTAAATTTAACCCCAAAGTCACCAAATTAACATGTCAAGGTTTATTTTTCCAACACCAACACATGTAGTTTTTGCAAACATGAATGGCTGGCCAAGGTACATTAATTCAAGTGCCCCATTGTTACCAGCTATTTCTCCTATTGATTCACATTGACTACTAGTCTATTAATAGAACATTTAATTATCAATCTGGGTTATCAAAAGCCAATGAAATATTTTACTAGATCAGATCAAGCAAAAGCCACTTTTCTGTAGGACCCACTAATCAAATTATTCATGCCATTCAAAGGCAAAAGAAATCTGCTTTTTTTCCACCCACCAACCATAAGTCCATAACTAGAAAATAAAGTCTGAAATTGGGAATAAACTAAGATAACAACCCTCTACATGCATTCATCTAAAATATGATCTTACTTAGCAATAATTAACTAACAAATATTTTTTTTGGAAAAAAAGTCTAAACTTTGTGGAAATAAAATTTGGGTTTGTAGATATGTAAAATTTACTCTACAATGTAGATCCAAACACTTTTTGCAAGAATCTGGGCACTAACAAGTTTTGACTTTGAAGTGGATCTACCATCCACATTGTACTTAGATCTAACTATCTTACTTAAACAATGTCATAAATCAACCATATGTCATCATAGGATTCTAAAATTCATCTCATGGAAAGTACATTGTTAATTTTATTTTATTTTTCTTAATGGTAAACCAAAAAATTAAAAATTAGTAAAAACTAAATAAGTAAATAAATAAATAAGGTGAGGTCGTGAGGAGGATCAGAAATTCAGAACATATGGATCCGAGAAATTAAAAAAAGATCATGTGTAAAGAAACCAGATCTAGGAACAGAAATACGCCAATTAAAAATTAATTATTTTAACTATAATTACCAAATCACGTGTATGAACACAACAACATAAAAGTGCGGGACAGCCAGCCAATTGACATTAAACTAAAAATAGTAATAATATAAATTGGGACGGGGAAAAAAAAAAAAAAAAGCTAACTTCTTGTCTAAATTGCAAGATGACGCCATTAATGTACAAGAATCAGAAGGAAACAAACAAGCACAGTAACCAACATCCCAAAGAAGCAAGCAAGAAAGAAAGAAAAAAAAAAAAACTAAAAAACATACTAAGAAAAATACGAAAGAAAGAATCTTGGAAAGTGAAAAATTACCATGAAAGAAGAAAAGGCACATCAAGGTTGTTGAAGACATTGATGATGAGATTGTCGTTAGTCACCGAGTGAATATCTGGTCCAGGAAATTGCCCGTTTATCAAAATACCCTGTAAAAAACAAACCACATTGTTAAACCAATTGCTTCAAATCTTGTGAATCAAAAAAAAACAGAGCATCGTAAAAAGTCACCCCTGAACTAAAAACAGAGCATTATCAGAAGTCACCCCTGACTTTTGAATGTAAAGAAAATACGTACCTGTTGGCGGGTACCAAGAGGGTAGATGTCGCCATAGGTGACATTCCAGTCGAAGAACCTGTAGGGGCTCTCAGCAGCTGCAATGCAGAACAGAGCAGCTGCAATGCAGCACAAGAAAGCGCCTCTCCTCATCTTTTTGATTAAGGAGAGAGAGAGAGAGGGAGAGAGAGAGAAAGAGAGGAAGAAAAACAACTGGGTTTTTTTGGGGAGTGTTTTTTTAGTGAGATTTTGATTGAATTAAGCGGCTAACACACTTTGAATTTGAAGAGAGAGAGAGGAGAGAGAAAAAGGAGCAAACTTTGAAAGTGCGATACAGAGGAGAGGAGAGAGAGGGGGGGGGGGCCGCAAAGTAAAGGGAGTGACTGAGACTGAGAGAGAGAAGAGAAGAGAGAAGGAGGGAATTTATGGAAAAGGGAAAAACAGAGAGGTTTTAAAAAGATGAAATAAGAAAGAATAGAAGAAGAAATAAAAAGAAAAGGGAAAATTGCGTGTCGGTGAAGGTTTAGGTGATGGTGGTGGGATGAAATTTGAGATTTGAGAAGAGGGACCCACCAAAAAGCGTGTTTGGATTATAGTAGTTGAGTTGGGATGAAATTGCTCTGTTTCTCTCTCTCACATGCGGGTGTCTGAGGGAAGAAGAAGAACTGGTGCATATTTGGACCTCTGATGTAATGTGATACATGTTGGGTTGGGATTCAGATCGGGTTATTTCGCGTTCAGGTTGGAATTGAAATTGCTTTTTAGATCGAATTCAACTTTAGTTATGTGTAATGTGCTATATTGTTGTGGTTCAATGGGTTTCTTATCGGATTATTTCAAGTTCGGATTGGATTTTGATTTGACTTTGAGATCAAATTCAGCTTAAATTATACGTAGTAGTATACTATTTTTTTAATGAGATCTTTAAAAAATTCTATTTGGAAACTAAAAATTTAGATTGAATTTGGATTAGTATTTTGGAATCTACTCAAATTTGGACATCTATAGGCTATAGTTAGGTAGAAGGAGATGGATTTAAGGGAAGGGGGAGGTGTTTTCAGTATTTTGAGTCCAGAAATGTGAAAGTGAGGTGGAGATTAATTGGCATGTGCATTGGTGATGGTGAGTATTGTAGGGTCAACTCATCACAACTTCAAAAGTCTCCAATTATATTATGTTCAAGTGGACTGGACCAGTCCATCTTAGGAAAAAAGGAAAAAAAAATTAAATTAAATTAAATTAAATTAAATTAAGAAAGTGATTTCACTAGTGAACTGAAAATAGTGCAAATTGGAGTGGTTTGGAAGTGTCACTTTTGATCTCTGGATCTCATTAGCTAGCTGGTTGTGATCTCCATCTCAATGACCAATTTGATCTGATGTAGATTATGGATTTAAAGTATAAACAAATACTCTAGTCATATACTCATAGTAGTGTTGTTATAATTGTATTGTAGTGTTTTAACTTAATGGAGAACTCTTGGGATTATTATTCAAAGAAAAGATGTATGTCTATTATTTCTATAATGGTTTACAACTCTTGGAATTGCTTAATGGATTGAAGTAATCTTTCAATTTTGGCACTCAAGTCTTCTATGAATAGTTATATAAATAAGGATTTTTTGCGGGTAACCACTTTATAGATAGCACTTTTTGTGAACACCCCCCTTATAAAATGTTTTTGGTGGGGAACCACCTTTCAAAAAAAACGCCTTGATGTTGCCACATTTACCCACTTTCCAGCTAAAAAATTGCGTTTTATTCCGGATTTACCCTCATGTACAAACTTTGTATCACATGTGGATTTTTTATTATTTTTTTTTTGGTTGTGTTCTCCCATTTTGTTGGGTAAAACAATCCCCTTTTATTTTTGTAATTTTTTTTTTGCTGCTAAAAAAAATCCACATATGGTATAAGCATGAGGGTAAATCGGGTATAAGACGCAATTTTTTGGCCAGAAAGTGAGTGAAGGTGGCAACATCAACGCGTTTATTTTATAAAATTTGGTTCTTTACCAAAAACATTTTATAAGGGGGAGTTCACAAAAAGTGCTATATATAAGGTGGTTCCCCACAAAAAATCCTATAAATAACCACTCTCTCTGTTCTACAATGAAGGTGACGTTTGTGAGTGGCGGAAAACCAAGCATCACCTTCATTGTAAAACGGAGGTAGCAGAAAATATTACACAGCACGTCTTTTTCCATTTAAACACTCACGAAGTATGAATATATAACATTCACTCTTTTCCCGTTTAGACACTCTAATTGAATTTTCACTTAAACTCTGTATTTGTTTGAATATGAATCATCATTCACATAACTAGCTAGTCTTATTGAACAACACAAAGTCGTACAAAGTCATTTTCTCATTAAAAATGGTGTATACATACAATTTGAGTGTTGTACAGTAGTTAGATATTTCCTACGTTCAAACGAGGTAACTCTCTATTCGATTATGTTGATCTTCCTTGGATTGTGGAGCACTTGTACCGTTGTACGTATATGAGATGAATGTAAGAAGAGCCATAGCTTTGGATCAAGTGTCTTTATTGTATGGGCATATTCAAGTGAATTGTTCAATCATAAAAACAAAGAATGAAGACGCTTGAAGACAAGTAATATGGAAAGGGAGTTGATATGTTTGGGATAGATGTTCTCTTAGGTTACAGAAGATGAGGGGACCATGAGTTAATGGGTCCTAGATTTGGATTTTTTTCGACAATAAGAGATATGAGTCGTAGTCATTTTTTAAGGGTGCAAAAAAAAAAAAAAAAGGACAATCAACCTATTTAACGAACAAGAGATTAAGGTTGAGATATATATGGTAAGGGTAATTCTTCCACGGCTACTGCTAAATGGTGGTCGTTGAAACATTATTGGTTTGGTCAGAATCAAACTGCTTTTGGTTGTAACAAAAGTCAAAAATATCATAATCATATTTTTGGTTTCAACCAAACTTATAATTGATATTAGAAAATGAACGCATAAGATTAGTTCACTTAAATATAAGTGTATCTATTAGAAGTTTTAGTGGCCACCGCTTAAGGTGATGTGAAGTTGAAGTGCCACAATTTCCTACCAAGTGTGAAAGTTAACCTAGGTGATATGTTCCTATACTTTATAAGAACATAGTCTCGCTGAGGAGACTATGACCTTGTTTGGATACCAGCTTTTTGAATCAGCTTGTTGCATTTTCAGTTTGTTTGACTATTTGACAATCTAAAAACACTATAAAGCTTGTTTGGTAGTTAGCTTGTTAGATGGCTTTTTGGACCCAAACAATCCAATTTGGAAAAGCTAGGGGAGGGTAACTTTTCGCATTGGCTTGTTCAATTTCTCTTTTCAAGATGACCCTCTTACCCCAATATTAGCAATAATTACACCCCAACCAATTTTACCCAAACTATACTCATGTCTTTATTTGTCATTTTATATATTACCAGCTACTGATAACCAGCTAACTTTACCAAACATCTTTTATAACCAACCAATGCTACCAGTTAGTCAAACCAGCTAATACAACTAGCTATCAACAACCAGCTAATCGAACCATCTAGTAGCCACCAGCTACCAGCTGATTGCCAAACAAGGCCTATAGTATGTGGGTTGCTCACTTGGTTATGCAAAGAACATAAGCAGACTTGTTGTGTATTTGCACAATTATATTCTTTACCAGTGAAAAATGCTACTTTGCGGGTTGCATTTTGACCTAAATTCTTAGTAAATTGCTGCTTTTCGAATTAAAAGATGTTTTCTTGTAAAAAATGTTTGGTAAAATTCCTCAGTCATGAATCGCAGCTACTTTGTAATTATCATGAAATTAACCACAAGCTAGTCCAAAAGCTATTCACGGCAATTTTCAAAAGTTGACTTGTGAAATGTCAACAGCCAATCTAACTAGCTACATTTTTTTTTTTTATTAATTGGTAAATTGTTCAAACAAGCAAAAAATGCCAAAACAGTTCAAAAGCCACTTACCATTTTACCAAACACCTCTTTTTTTTTTTCTTTTTTTTAGGGGGTGGGGTTGGATTTACAGCTTGTCTCTAGTGATACTAGTCTCAATGAGTCATTCACTTAGCCCAACTTCAATAAGTGGATATAGGCCCACTTTCCAAATCCTTATTATTTATATGTGTCATCTAATAATTCGATAAAACACGTCTCAAACAATAATTTGGCCTGAATTTATTACACTTATCTAAATTGATTGGGAGTGTGATTCTCTGAGGTCAATATTTGACCAAAAGGTGAGACGGGGAGAAGGTTCGACGTTGGTGTGGATTAGAGATGGGCCAACACGACACCATCGAAGGATGAAGAAGAAGTGTGTGACACGGTGGAACATGGTATCATTAGTCATTAATACAGTACAAAATACAGTTATCATTCAAACCTGCATTCTTGACCTAATTAGTACACCCATAATTGCTTACACGTTGCCGTTAAACACTAAACAAAAACCTTCAACTAACTCATTTCCTAATTTTTCGGCATTTTCTAAGATACTTATTACTGTAGTACTTAAATAAATAAATAAAAAATAGTTCTAAAGATTTACGGAAATTTTTTGTGATACTCTTGAATTTTGGCCTAATGTCAGTGGTGTCCATACTTTTCCAATAATGCCAATGGTACCCTTCAACTTTGATTTTAACTTTTTTCGTACCCTAATGGTTGATGGAACTCCTTTTACATTATATTTTTTTTTTTATTTTTTACTATTGGACTTACTTAATGTATCGGAGACAGAAAATGACTTATATACCCTTACTTGACTTAATTACACAACGTTTAAGGATTTGACAAGCCTTTCCCTTATCATTCGACACACCCACCATTGTCATACCTCCAAAAAAAATCTTCAGATTTATAAGGGGAATGTCTATCAAATAACTATCCGTTGTGTAATTAAGGCTAGTAATGGTACATCAGTCATTTTACTGTGCCCCGTACATTAACTAAGTCAAATAGTTAAAAAAAAAAAAAAAATCTAACGAAATAGGAGCTCCCTCAAACATTAGGGTATCGAAAACGTTAAAGTCAAAGTTCAGGGTACGAAAAACGTTAAAGTCAAAGTTCAGTAGTACCACTGGCATTATTGGAAAAAGGGTGGGCACCATTGACATTAGGCCAAAGTTTAGGGATACCATAGGAAATTTCCGAAAAATTTAAGTAAAGTAGGTTATAAATTTGGTTGAAAAATCAAGTTGAAACAACATTATTATCTTTTACGATTTTAATTTTTTATCTTTTAAATTTTCCTTTAATCTTCATAAATTTATCCTTTTTCTTTTTATCTTATAACTTTATGGAATTTGGTTTCTAATTTGTTTAAGTGTTATCTTTTCGATTTTCAATTTTTATCATTTAAACTATTTTTTTATTCATAATTTTACCCTTTTAGTTTTTTATTTTACAAATATTTTTCTTAAGTTAATTATCTGCTTATGTAGCACCTATAATCCTAAAAAGTGCCTCTATGTAATTTGAATATAACAATATAAATAAATATTAAAAAAAAAAGGAAATTTTTTCTCTTGCTTATGTATGCATGGTTCAAAGGTCCATTCTAATATATTTGGAGTACAACATTCTTGTGAATCGTCAAACTACCCAATTAAGAGTGATAAGTAGTAGCAAATTAGGGGTAATTTTTAAAGAATTTAGGGTGGCTTTTTTTGACAGGTGTAACCAGGAATTTTCGACATGATATCAAGAAAAATATATAAAAAAAAAAAAAACAAAAACAAACAATTTCATAATGGGAACTAAAACGATTGCAAGAGCACATTATCTTTGCGTTTAGACTATCAACACTAACGCGACCCTTTTTAACTAAACCGTGTTATTGAATATATTCAACACACATACAGTAGTTTCATGTTAACCTTTGTCATCATCTACACGTTGTAGATCAAATACACACAATATGAGTATTATAATAGTCTCCCCAATTCAATGCACTCATGTTAAAATCTATAAATGCATATGGACGGAATGAAAGAAAGAAATCAAACAGGGGAAATAGCAGCATAAGAATTTAAGGAACAACTAACTGCCCTTTGTATTATTTCATTAATTATTTATGCCTCAAAAATCAAAATAATTATGCCAGTACTATGACAATGAAGGGAGGGGTGATGTTACGTTGAATTCAAACTACATGTATTAAATGCAACACTTACATGTTTTTCCCCATTTTTACTCCACCATTACAAAAGTTATTGGACCATATTTTGCGTCAAATAAAATAAAGGAAATAGAGTAGGAAAAAATGACTACTAATTGAAGAAAAAAAAAAGGTGAGAGCGAGCATATCTAACTAGACAATAATAATAAACTAGGAAAGATGTGCCAACTGAAAACAATATAGATTGTATAGATATAGCCCTCCTTTGATTTTGTACTTAGGACTTACTATTATTTTCACAAGTCAAAGCTCAATAATAGCTGCAAATTAGAAACACTTCTTACTAGTTATAGCTGGATGCTAAGTTGCTAACTATGGAAGGACACAAAAATACAAAAAAAAAAAAAAAAAAAAAATTTATTTTCTTGTCGTGGGTCTAACTATTTATTTATTTCCAAAATCATAGGGTATCGAAGTTCATCTCAAATAGCAAAAGTGATATTTGTATGAAATGAAGGTAATACTCCATGTATATTGATATTTATAAAACTTTGTTAAGAATGGAACTTAATTTTAATATGAAAAACGCATATAAGAGGTGAAGTAAGGTTTCTTTTTTCTAAAATTTTAAGTTTTATGTACTGTATTTATTTACCTAATAGGAGTGAACTATAGGTAAACTAACTCAAGAAATTTAGTACTATATATTAGTCTTTGTGCGAGGTTTTCTATTCTTGTCATCGATAAATGTTATATCCTCCAAAACAAAAAAAAAAAAAACACAGAGTAATAACAATTTAGAATTTAGTTATGTGTCACAAATCGTGCAGCGCACGGGTATAAACCAAGTAACCTATTATTGTGGACCGTAGTAATGACATCTATCAAAATACTCCATCCGTTCTACAAACAAGGTGACGCTTTGTAATCCGCAACTCACATCTTATTTAGAGAACGGAGGAAGTATTTAAAGGAAAGAAAGAAAAAGATTCACTGTCGGATGGGAATCTTTATGCAAGGTTTGTGCAGGAAAATAGAGGTGCCTGGCCTGCTGTCTTGCCCGGCAGAATAATTTGTCTTAAATAAGAGCAAATTGATGATCCACTGGGCTTGTAGTTGTATCCTTTCAACAATAATTATGCTTTGTACTGACTGAGTAACTTCAAATTTGGGAGCATATATTAATACCAAGTACCTATGAGGTAATAAAATGTTAAAGCAGTAGTTCACACTTGAACTTAGGGCATAGTATAAAATAATGAGAGGAAACTAGTAGCCACTTTCTTATTATGCTCTTACTTCTCGCTAGAGCTGGTGATGTGGATTAAATAGTACTGTAGTATTAAAAAAGGTCACTTCTTAAAACACAGTTTGGGGTATCTCATGAATAAATTCGTCTAGATGTTTTTTTTTGAAAGGTTTGAATCCGTAACCTGGTATGTAAATAATACTCTATATAGCTTGTTTATCAGTGGACAAACACCTCTTGAGTCAATTTAAATTATTCTAAAACACATAAAAGTGAATGTGATTTAATCGAAAAGCATATTTTATATCAAAAATATGATGAAAAGGTTAAATTCATGTTAAATGGCTCATGTTATGTCAGGTTTTAATTTCTCTAATAATAATAAGTGTGATCATTTTAATTGAATTGAACTAAACTGAATTGAATGGGTATTAAGTGAATAATAAATATGAGAAAAAAGTAAGTTATAAAANGTTATAAAACTGAATTAAATTGAGATAAACGGAACTGAAATAAACTGAACTAAATTAAAGTAAATACAAATTAGATACGTTGAAATGACCACACTCTAAGTAATTTTCAATTAGGTTCCAATCATATTGTCGTGTCGGATCAAATTAAAGTGTCAAGCAACTCTACTTCTCATTAGCAATATAGATGATTTTTAGTACCCACTGTGAAACATTTTGGACATAATACGAGCCTCGATAGTCGATAGTGAGGCAACGCTGGATAACATCCCAACAACTATATAAAAAATAATAATAATAATAATAATAAATAAAATATACGATTACTATTATTGGTGCCCAAGATGTACAAAGTCTCTTCTCACATGCTATCATTGTATTCCTCATCCTACCAGTATTGATCTCGTTTTGCAAATTTGAAGAGGGTAAGTAATAAAAATAATACTCTCTCCGTCCCATATTTACGTTGTTTTGGGCACAAATATTAAAGAGAGAAATTTAGCCCAAAGTACCCCTTGGTAGAGAATTACTAATAAAATAAGGGATAGTGGGTGATTGGAGAGAGAAAGGAGAATATTTTATTGTATTTCAGAGATAGTGGATGGGTAATATAAGGAGATTACAGGGATTTATTTGATTTGAGAACGTAAGTGTGGGACAAATTTTATGGTGGTTTAGAAACGTAAGTATGGGACGGAAGGAATAATAAGAAAAATTTGGTTTTAATCACCTTATAAAATAGCTTGTTTTAAAACAACCACTTTTGTTAATAAAGTTTTAATTTAACCACTTTTAACATTTCATCCAATAGAAACCTGTCACCTCTCGTCGGACTCCGGTAGTAAGACATAATTGTACTCTCGTTAATTATTTTTTATTTTTTATTTTTTTTTTGGTGAAGTACTCTCGTTAATTTACCCTCACGTGGAATGCATGCATGTGCCCACCTATATCTCCTAAAATGGTTCAGATTTCATGCATACATGGAAAAGAATAAAAGAGAAGAAGGGAATTTAAATTAGTTTAGGAGACATAAGTGGATAAAACAGGAATAAAATTATATCTTCTCATCGGAATCTGACGAGAGGTAGCATGTTTCTATTAAATAAAATTTAAAAGATGGTTAAATTAAAACTTTATTATCAAAAGTGTTTGTTTTAAAAGGTAGTTAAAATCAATTTTTTTCTAATAATAATAATAATAATAATAACAACTTGGTTTTTCATGACTTGGTGTACAATCTATATATCTCCATTACCACTGTGATTCATTCACCTTTTTAAGTTTTAAATACAAATTTAATTCAGAAAAAAAAAAAAACTCTGAATTGTGAAGTATGCGTAACACTACCACTATAGATTTTCTCGTGATGGAAGAAAATGGTTTGTAGAATTTCAAGTTGTGAAACCTTGAAGACCATAAAATAAAATTGATTAATTGCATGCATTAGCAATGTCGTTTGAATCTGAACACTCTTATTGGTGACCTCTTAATCAAGGAAAAGCTCCTTAATTATCCCTTTTTTTTTCTTTTTCCATCCTAAGTGGGGCAGATAACCAATTTTTTTTTTTCCTTTTTCCATCCAAAGTGGGGCAGCTTATTGGTGATCAGGAGGAAACTCGACGAACTTGGAACGTGGAAAGTATGTTAGGTCTAAAATCGGGTGACGAGCGAGTATAGGGTCATCAAAGCTCTCACGGGAATTAGAAGGGGTGCTAGACTTGCTACTAAATCTAAAAAGAGAGGCGTCTGAGCTCTTTGTTTGGTCTAGTGTAGTGAATTGAGGTGATAGGCTACTATTGGTTTTTGTTTTTAGTGTTATTGGTGCTTTATGTGACGGTTATGAGTGTTTTCATTGGCATCTTGAGGTTGCTTTCTTCTTGGGTCATGTTGTGTCCAACTGGTGTGACGCTTAGATGTTTGTAGCTGTGTTCTTTTTAGTGGGTTGGATTACGGTGTTTTTCAAGTGTTGCGTTTTGGTTCTCCTCATTGGTGATCTTCATAACATATTTTCTCATACTATTAATAAAAATTTAATCATCCAAGAAAAAAAGCTTAACGATTTTCCGAATCTAAACCCGTTACATCTAGATCATAAAAGTAAAAAAACGCCCCTCGAATCTTATGTATCCAGAGTACCGCCAAGATATCATTGGCTGAACTAAACCCAATGGTGAACCTCGAATTTCCTAGAAGAGCAAAACAGACAGAGCAGGTGTGAAGCACATACAGCTTTCACATTGAGAGCAAGCTAAGTGAGGGGGACCCAAAGCAAGGCAAATTAAAGCGCAATTAGCGGCTTCACTGGCAAGTCCAACAAACCAACTCAAACTATGCAATTAATTTTCAAAGTAAAGGCTCAAAATAGACCCCAGAAAATAACATTCATTGTATGTTGCATGATATGTGAGACAAAAGAATGAAAGACTGCGGTTGCGTTGCTTCAAAGCAAGAAGTTGTGTCTTATCAAAAAAATAAAAAAAATAAAAATAAAAAAGCAATTTGTGATATCCCTAACGCAATTACTACTTCTTGATCAAGTGATGAAGCAATTTATCAACTTGGGGGATGTTTGCTACTATTTATGTGCATTTTTCTGAGTACTTTATTAAGAGAAGAACAGATAGAATTAGAAGGAACCAACATTTATAATATGCCGAGAAGGTTTTAGCCTAGTGGTTAAGATTGAGGCTTTGAATACATTATGTCTCAGATTTGATCCCCCTCCCCTGTTGTATGTAACTATGTTGTAATAGTCTTTGCATCTCCCATGGACAAAAAAAAAAAAAAACATTCATAATGTCCAAAGAACAATGACACTAACAAACAACATTAGATTCGTTTACTTGAATATTGCAATTGAAATGGTTGCACTTGGACAATGACATGCTTAAAGTAACCAAAAACCCAAAACTAAGGGCCTATTCTTGTCAACAATTTTCAATAACTTCCGACAAACTCTATCAGACAAATAGAAAATTTTCAATACATGAGTCAGAACTTCCAACAAATTCCAGTAACTTTCTGCTCCAACCATCAGTAAAAAGATTTAATAACCTTTATCAACTTCCAATAAACTCCATCTCTAACACCCAGAAATCCAGATGTAAAGAGCAAACCTTAAGTACCGCATACATACATTGATTTCCAATATGTAAAACAACATTTTGGTACACATAGTCGCATATGTATATCACATGTCAAATGACTAAAAATTAAGTACAAGGCCAAATGAAAAGGAGAATAATCAATCTATTTTTCGGATTAATAGTAGTAAGAGTTTAGCACATGAAGACAAAATTTGAACCAAAATCGCACACATTATACTAAAACACACAATTTTGGCACCTATTATTAGGGCCATTAGAAACCAAGGTGGCACCTATTATTAGGGCCATTAGAAACCAAGGTGGTACCAAGCAACAGTTTTGTACTACTCCGTACATGGTTAGAGTCCTTGTCAAAACAAGGGAGTTAACATCATAGTTACCGACAGTTTGTTCGAGGTGGTTTTATTAATAAAACAATCATCAAGGGTGGTTGCCAAGTGATTCCAAACTCACTCCAAAATGGTTTGATAAGTCAAAGTTATGGATTCGATTCAATTAGCGCCCCATGTCTCTTGTAACTTTGCGCTGGTTGTTCACTCAGTTAGTTTGATATATTCGCGGCTGGTTGTTCACTCAGTTAGTTTGATATGTTCGCGGAAAGTCCGAACATAAGTAATCGGAGTGGTATTGTTTGATATTCACTATTTCCTGTATTTGCTTTAAGCTATAAAGTCCCATCAGCCAACAATAAAACATGGGAGTGCCAGTGTTACGAACCACAGCCCAGTGACTTTGATTCGAGCATCAATTGTGGGCTTATCCTCTCTTTATTTAAACAGTAGGACCACCTCAACCTTCCTCAAAGAAAAAGAGAAGTTATTTACTACGTCACACAATACAATGCACACAAGAACTGACAATTGACAAGCCAGGCCTTCATGATTTGCAGACACAAGATGAGGTAACTCCATGTCCTAAAAGCCTTGCAGCCATTTCAGACAGGAAAATTTCTAAATTCCGAAAGGGATTATCGAAGGAGGACGGCCACAAGGGATAGGTGTTGTACATGTATCCAACACGCGGAAACCACGTAGAATAACATGCATTTTCATCTGAAGTTTATTAGGCTTATCGCTATCTATAATTATCGTTTGCTCATGTTTGGATCGTGTTATTACGCATATGCGTATCTATGTTCATGTCCTTGCAACAAAGAATATCGTGTATATGACAGCTTATGAAGATGAATGAAAAGGGAAAGGGAAATCACAAAAGCTGATTGCAGTAACTTCATTACTTTATGCCTTCAGAAGAAGCTAAAAGGTTTCAAATATGTTGAGCTCACTGATCAGAGTACAACTCAATAAAACAGGAAACGAAATCAATATAGCAAATCTGAAGGCTCAAAAAACCTTATTTCGGTAGATCATTGTGAGATCGCCTCGACCTTCCAGCAATAACTCTCTAATTCCCCATAATTGCTATTGGAAGTCAACAATTCTCCATATACCACTTCAATTTGCTGCTAGTCTTCGTCAATTGCAGGACTTCATCAATTTGACTTCAGCCTTAACAAGTTCTTTTTCGGGTATTTTGTATCACTAAATCGTGCCCATCCTTGTCGCACGATCTGAATATTTCATCGACGATCTACTTCAATCGCTAATTCACTTTATCATCATGACATTGGATGGTTCCAACAGCTCTGGAGGTCCAAAGCCCCCAACTTCGTTGGTTACAGATCCATCTTCACCTTATTATTTGCATCCGTCAGCAAGCCCAGGTATGGCTTTAACTAAATTTGAGATGAAGGGTGAAAATTATCAATCTTGGGCACAAGCAGCTACCTTGGCCCTAAAATCTCAAAACAAAATTGGGTTTATTGATGGCACTATAACTAAACCGGATAAAAATGAACCTCAATTTCATGCTTGGGACATTGTTAATTCCATGTTGTGTTCTTGGATAGCTAATTCATTAGATTCTACTATACGTGCAACTGTGTCTCGTATGTCCAATGTGAAATCTATGTGGGATGTTCTGAAAGCACGTTATTCTATTCAAAACGGACCTAGGATCTATAAATTATGGTCTGACTTATCTGTAACTAAACAAGCTGGTGCATCTATTATGTCATACTATACGAAATTCTTGGCTATGTGGGAGGATCTCTCTGTTTTATCTCCATTGGAAGCTTGTGATTGTGCTGGAGGTCCTAAGACTGTTACTTGGATTGAAAACTTGAAAACCTATCAGTTTCTTATGGGTCTAGATGATTACTACAATCCATTGCGCTCTCAAATAATTAGTATTGAACCTTTGCCAAATTTGGACCGGGTTTATGCTATGATAATGCAAGAAGAGAGCCACAGGAACGTCACGCGTGGTAGGGAAGATATTGCGGCTGTTGGATTTCATGCTCAAGTTAATGGTCGTGGTTATTCTGCTAGTAGTAAAGTACCATCAGGTCAGCACCAAGCTTCTGGGAATCGCCCACTATGTACCTATTGTAATAAACAGGGCCATACCTACGAGACTTGTTATGCTCGTGTTGGATGGCCTCAAGGACAAGGACAAGGACGCGGCCGTGGCAGAGGTCGTGGCCGTGGACGTGGTGCACCTGCTGAGTCTCATTCGTCATTCATTGGCCAAGCCCCTGTCTATTTTGCTCAGCAACAACCTGCCAGTGCTAATAATTTGCAGGGAGCATCGTACAATCAACCTGCCTCTGTGACAAGTCCAGCAACCACACCTGCTCTTCCAGGCCTTACCAATGAACAAATGCAGCGTTTATTGAGTATGCTTGAGCCCTCGCCTGCTGTTTCTGAGAAATTATCTGGTAAAATTACTTGTGACCCTGTTTGGCTTATCGACAGTGGTGCTTCACACCATATGACTGGTGATCTATCTTTACTTTCAAACATTCATGATATTGCTCCATCTCCCGTTGGTTTGCCCAACGGAATTCAGACTTCAGCTGTTAAAGAAGGCACCGTCGTCCTTCAACCAGGAATTATTTTGCAACATGTCCTTTATGTTCCTCAACTATCTGTTAATCTTGCCTCTGTTGGGCGCCTTATCTCAGATTCTGATTGCATTGTGACTTTTTCTGCTCACTCTTGCACTTTACAGGACCGCATATCGGGGAGCAAGATTGGAGCGGGTGAACTTCGGAATGGGGTTTATGTCTTCACGCCCGTGGCAGAGGCTAGTGTTTCCGCAACTTGCAAGTTGGCTTCTTATGAATTGTGGCACCAACGTTTAGGGCATCCTTCTCGACAAAATTTGTCTTTAGTTTCTTCTATTGTTATTAGTGGTGCAAAAAATGACAAACACAAGCTGTGTGATATCTGTTGTCGGGCAAAACAAACCCGTAATAGTTTTCCTATTAGTAATACTATTGTTCAAGAAATTTTTGATTTAATTCACTGTGATATTTGGGGTCCTTATCCCACTTCCACTTTGTCTGGTGCACATTATTTTTTGACAATCACTGATGATTTTAGTCGTGCTATTTGGGTTTATCTTATGAGTGACAGAGGAGAAGCCAGCTTGTTGCTCAAGCATTTTTGTGCAATGGTCAGAACACAGTTTAACAAGACTGTCAAGATGGTTCGTAGTGATAATGGCACCGAGTTTGTTTCTGGGCCAATGAAGTTGTTTTATGCAGAAAATGGTATGCTGCACCAAACTAGTTGTGTTGGTACTCCTCAACAAAATGGAAGAGTGGAGCGCAAACATGGTCATATTCTTAATGTGGCCCGTGCGTTGCGGTTTCAAGCATGTCTACCAATCGAGTTTTGGGGTGAATGTGTTCTTACAGCAGCTCACCTTATCAACCACACGCCATCTTCAGCTATAGGGGGGTTAGCTCCTCTTGAGAGATTGTTTGGCTCGGCGCCTTCTTACTCTCATCTTCGCGTTCTCGGTTGCTTATGTTATGCCCATAATAAACCTCGTTCCAAGGACAAGTTTGGTCCTCGTGGGCGACGATGTATCTTTTTGGGCTACCCGCATGGAAAAAAGGGATGGAAAGTATATGATCTTGAAACACATGACTCTTTTGTTTCTCGAGATGTGATATTTGATGAAAGTACCTTCCCTTTTGCCAATGAGGCTTCTTCATCTTCTATATCTTTTCCAGAGTCCTTTGGTGACCACGTGGAGGACGATTGGCATTGGCCATCTTCTTCTACTACCGGGTCTGATGTTGAGAGGTCAGGGGGAGATCCTTCCCCTAGTAACACATCTTGTGAACAAACTGTTTTGTCTTCTGGACCACCACAGCTCACACTGCCTCAGTCTCCTAATGCTGTAGCTCCTGTAGAGGACCTTGGACGTGGTCAACGCCTTCGACGGCCACCAGCTCATCTACAAGATTATATATGCCACACAGCACGCCTTGTTAACCCCATTCCGCCCTCGTCACCTTCTTCAAGCTCCTCAGGTATGCTGTACCCTTTAGCCAATTATGTTACTTGTGCAAATTTTTCTGCTGCATATACTCGGTTCTTATCAGCAGTAGAGGCTGGGTTTGAGCCACGTACCTATTCTGAGGCTGTTCGTGATCCTAAGTGGCGTGACGCCATGCGTGTTGAGATTGAGGCGCTAGAACAGAACGGCACTTGGACACTTGAGGATCTTCCTCCTGGAAAGAAGCCTATAGGCTGTAAATGGGTGTACAAAAACAAATATGATTCCGATGGCAATCTTGTGCGGAATAAAGCACGTCTTGTGGTCCGGGGTGACGGCCAGGTTGAGGGCTTGGATTATAACGAAACATTTGCACCCGTTGCTAAACTTGTTAGTGTCCGCACTTTTCTTGCTGTTGCTGTTGTTAAAGGTTGGGAACTTCACCAGCTTGACGTTAATAACGCTTTTATTCACGGGGATCTTGATGAGGAAGTATACATGCGTCTACCTCCAGGATTTTCTGTTTCTTCCCCAAATAAAGTGTGTAGGCTTCGTAAGTCTTTATATGGCCTTCGACAAGCTCCTCGTAATTGGTTTGCTAAGCTCTCATCGGCTCTTCGTCATTATGGTTTTGTTCAGTCACATTCTGATCACACTTTGTTTACATATCGACATGGTGATATTTTTATGTCTGTTCTTGCCTATGTGGATGATTTGGTTCTGGCAGGGAATAACTCAGAGGCTTGTGCCGTGTTCAAGAAATATCTGAACTCATGTTTTCAGATAAAAGACTTGGGGCCTTTACGGTATTTCTTGGGTATTGAAGTTGCACGGAGTTCTGAAGGATTGTTTTTGTCTCAACGCAAGTATGCATTAGATATTCTGCAAGAAGCAGGTTTGACTGCAGCTAAGCCTGTTTCCTTCCCTATGGAGCAAAATCACTCTCTTGCTTTAGCCACTGGTCCATTATTGGATGATCCGAGTCGTTATCGACGATTGGTGGGTCGCTTGGTCTACTTAACCATTACTCGACCTGACATTTGTTATGCTATACATATTTTATCTCAATTTTTGCAATCTCCCCGGCAGGAGCATATGGACGCTGTGATTCGAGTTTTGCGCTATCTCAAAGGTAGGCCTGGCCAAGGGGTAGTTTTACGCTCCGACAGTTCTTTGCAACTCTTTGGTTATTGTGACTCTGATTGGGCAAGTTGCCCCCTTACACGACGGTCTTTAACTGGTTATTTTGTCACTCTTGGAGACTCGCCTATATCTTGGAAAACGAAGAAACAACCGACTGTTTCTCGTTCTTCTGCAGAGGCCGAGTACAGGGCTATGGCTGTCACAACATGTGAACTAACTTGGCTTAAGTCATTTTTGGCTTCTTTGGGTGTTTTTCATACACAACCCATGCGACTCTTTTGTGATAATCAAGCTGCCCTTTATATTGCTTCTAATCCTGTGTTTCATGAGCGCACAAAACATATCGCGATTGACTGTCACTATGTGCGCGAACAGTTACTCGCCGGACATATTGCTACATCCTATATTCGCTCCGCCGACCAGCTTGCCGATATCTTCACCAAAGCGCTTGGTCGCCAACAATTTGAGTACCTACTAGGCAAGTTGGGCATTCGTAACCCTCATTCTCCAACTTGAGGGGGAGTGTTAGGAAGGAAATCTTATTAGGAAAATTAGTCATACTGTATATTTTGCTATTTTGTATCTTGTGTGATAAGTTTGTGTATTCCCTATATATATGGGTCTTTCTCATTAATGAAGTAAAGCGGCGATTATCCCAAATTTATCAAATTACATATGTTCCTAACATAAAGAAGTAACAAGAAGAAAAAAAAAAGAAAAACAAATGTTCCCTCTATTTTTTTTCTAAATGTAGTTTTCGTGTTTAGAGGTCGAACTTTAACCATCAATATCTCTCTAAATATATGCCCAATAATTATAAATATTTAATATTATGAAAACACTTTTCGATATGAGTCTAAACAAATATTTTTTAATGTTGTGAATAGAGTATTTTTGTCCCAAATTAATAGTCAAACATGGACATGATAATCTAAAATAACATTAAAAAAAATAGAGGGAGTATTCATACGCATATATGTTGTAAAACAATTGCTGAGAAAACCAAATATTAATGAAGCAAAAGAAATAGCTATAACAAAATGGAAATTAAAACACAAACAAGTGGGAAAAATAAAAACTACCAAAAAATTGTTTATATATATGAGTATTAAATATAAGAAGAGAACAAAAAAACCAATAATAGAATGAGACGACAACAATAACAAAAATGAAACCAAAACTATGAGTAAACATAAAAGAAAAAAATTGCTAGCATATTTATTTTTCTGTACTTTAGTATATCTGTTGGAACATTTTTAATCTAAAGGGTTCAATTGTAACTTATGAACCTTGAATTTAGGAAAAATTCCACTTTGGTTACCTGAGCTATGGCATAATCATTTTTTGGTGACCTTGATTTTGCATATTCCCACTTTGGTTACCTGTAATTTGAAAATTAGTTTTACTTTGATGATTTCCGTTAGCTCCGTCAAGTTGATTGTTAGTTTGCTAAGTAAAACAGCAGTGTTGTAATAATGAAAGAGGCCTTTAGGTTATTTGGCGTTATACCCATCCCCAATGGGTTGTCTGAAGTGGTATTCATAACCCTTATCAGTACTGTTTTCTTCTCTATTAGGGTTTTTTTATTTGTTTTTTAAATGAAAAATGTTTTTAAATGCTGTTTTGTGTGTGATAATGGATACTGTATTGTTATTATATGATGCATGTATGGTAAACCAACAGTCAACTTGACGGAGCTAACGGAAATCACCAAAGTGAAAATAATTTTCAAATTGTTGGTAACCAAAGTGGGAATATGCAAAATTAAGGTCACCAAAAAATGATTATGCCATACCTCGGACAACCAAAGTGGAATTTTTCCTTGAATTTATGATGAACTATCAGATAGTATAATGTATGAACTTTTACCTCATGATTTATGAACCATTGGCTAATTTTTTATGTACCTTTCGTATATGATTTATGAACTATCTCAGGTGTAGGCAAGTATTTGCGAAATTACCTGATCCATTGGTTCTTCCATGACCGTGAGTCATTCGCATGGTCCCCGAGCTCTCCGTGTCGTCAGGTTGTCTTAACTGGTCCGACGTGTCAGACACAACCACCATTTACTTGTACTATTTGTCCCCAATCGCGTCATGGTGCCCACCACGTTCCTCTAATTGATCACTAGCTGTCGCTGGCACACCTTCAACCTCTTCCCATTAATTATCCTCGCTCCTCTATCTCTTTCTCGTCCGGCCATTAGTTATCAGGCCACCGTTCATCGGCCGTCGACTATTGCGACCGTCGACTATTGCTGTGCGATGCCATTAGTTCACTGTCTACATGGTGTGGGTCGATTCGTACATCAGTACCGGACCTTGTTTTCGCCTCTCGGTTGCCACCTCCACCACCCATCCGCCTCTAATCGCCAATCAATTGAGGTATATTATGGTTTTGTTTAATTAGGTTTTTTAGTTGAAAGCTTTAATTTCAATGCAAGTGAGCTTACATAGCAATTGGCTACATTATGGTTTTGTTTATATGATTTTTAGTGAATGATTTCTGATTTTGTTTATCTATTTTCTATGTTTTGTTTGAAATTTACAGGATGAGGACTCATTATATGAATTTTGGTGGATACTCTTGATTTTATTTGTACGAATTTTGGTGAATGATTTCTGATTTGTTTCGATTGCTTTGTTTTAGATAATGGTAGCTAGATATGTTAATTATTTCAAGGGAGCAAATTTACAGGTGCAATCTTGTGTATATATATTCTCAATTAGTGGATGGCTGTGATTAGGAAGTCCGGGCCATTTAGGAAGAGATTGGTCAGCAAGATTTTGGAAATTGGTGGTACTAGAATTCTTGGTAGGTTCTTTCTGTTTGGCACATTAAGGAATATGAATGGGTTTATTTTATACTTCAATCCCTTTTTGATGATTCTGGGATGAGAAATTTTTATTCTAAAAATCAACATTCTAACCAGCTATTTGTGAATGTTGCCCGATCAGTTTCTAACAACGGCCCTAAAGAGCTACTACATGCAGCCTCTAGGTGTTGTACTTGCTCCAGGAGAAACCTTAGTAGTTGTTGCTAATCATCATCTTGCACATTTCATGATATTTATTGAAAGGTTTTAGGTGCTAGAACCATTCTACTAACAGAGTAGAGCTTGAATATGCAGTGTTCAAATTTGTGGAGCCTCTAGAAAACAATGAAGGCTTAATGGACCAGAAAAGCAGGTTTAAGTTCAAGATCATGGGCTTGAAAGTGAATGGTGATCATCTAGACTATGTACAAGTGCTGCTTAGTTTGAAATTTCTCATATTTTCTATCTTTTGCCCAGTCTCATTGTTGTCTTAAGTCATATAGTGAAGACGCATATGTCCTACTTGATCCTGACATTTGTGTAGGGAAGGGCTTTAAGTTTTGGATGCATTTGATTATGTTTTATTTAGGAGGACAGGTTAGATGAGAGGATACATTACTGGTAATGAAGAGCATCAATCCTTTATTCCTTTCCTATAGATATATTTCATTGAATTCTGTATGAATTATCATAATAACTTCATTGTTTTGAACTTTGGAGCAAGGTAAAAACATAATGCCAATATTTTGCTTCATGGGGATATGCCATCACATGCTCCTCATCAGTTTGTCTTTCGTATTCATTCTCACAAACTGCTGAAGTTAGTCATAGAGTTAAGGCGTGAAGATTATACACAAGTGTCGGTTGTATTGCTTTGTCCACTCATCTAGTTTGCAAGTTCTCCCATCTTAATTGAAAGCAAGGCAGCTCATATTATAAACAAGAGTATACTAGTAATTGATACTAATATACTTGTAGCGACCACGACCCGGATGGGATATGGCACCCACGTGACAATCTCACTTGGTTTAAAAAGAAGTCGCCAATAAGTTTTGAGAAAACTTATAAACTATAATTTTAAATCATATTGGCATTTTATCGAAAATCACGCTTAAGGACGATCTCGATTTACCGAAGGGACAATAGCGA